>CAKALU010061385.1:3598-15059 GCA_916700995.1 Hozukius guyotensis | reverse complement strand
TGCATTTAGCATAAAACAATATGCTCCAATCATAACATGGCAAACTGCAGCCCAACAGGCAACAACAGCTGTCAGTGTGTCAGTTTGCTGACTTGACTATGACTTGCCCCAAAACTGCATGTGATTATCATAAAGTGGGCATGTCTGTAAAGGGGAGACTCGTGGGTACCCATAGAACCCATTTACATTCACTGATCTGGAGGTCAGAGGTCAAGGGACCCCTTTGAAAATGGACATGACGTTTTTTCCTCGACAAAATTTAGCTTAAGTTTGGAGCGTTATTTATCCTCCTTCCTGACAAGCTAGTATGACATGGTTGGTACCAATGGATTCATTAGGTTTTTTAGTTTCATATGATACCTGTATCTTCACTCTAGCTTTAAAAATGAGTCGCTACAACCATTTCTTATCTTAACTTTAATGGTTAATAGACATGCAACTGGTTAAAATGGGTTGGAAACCACTTCAATAAGCACACAATCCACAGTCCCACACAGATAATGTGTCTTTGAGATGATGACTAAACATTCAGTATGATCAATGGATTCTCATAGAAAAAGAAGTGGAAGAAACGTCAGCGTAGAAAGAAGGAAATTAAACCTGGTGGAGGGTTTAATTAAACCTGGTGGAGGCTTCAGAGATCAATAAGAGAAACGGCTCAGTGATCAGTGTGACATGTGTGAGACCGGAGATCCTCCTGATCTCTTTGTTCGGTCTGATCAACAATAGAGAGAGAGTGGTGACGCTCCGCCAGTCAGTCAGTCGGTCGGTCAGTCAGGCTCTCCAGATGTCACCTCAGCATGTCAGTGAATACTGAGTGGAGCTCATTAGTGTCTGCTGGGTGCTAATGAGACTCCGTTTACTCCCCGGGACAGAGTTTAGGGGGTTTAGTCGACTGTTTTTTCACGTGGAGTCGAGTTTAAAAACATGATGATGGGATGAGATGGCTCAGCCTTCAGGAGCATTTGGGGTTAAGTGTCTTGCTCAAGGACACTTCAACATGTGACCGGAGGAGGTTACGTTAACTTAAATAGCAGCAGAGTCGACTTGTCTTGATAAACTGAACTGCTGCTGCTTGCAAAAAAGAAGTTTATTCAAGTAGTATACTTCTTTTAAACTTAAAATCAGAGAGTATGCTTTTTATGTACTTATCAGAGATATACTTAACAAAAATAATACTTAAGTATACTTAGCTTATACCAACAAGTATACAGAAAAGTCTATGTGTACTTGGCTTATACTGAAAAGTATACGTTTATTTGGCTAAATAAATTCACTTAAAGAAAACTTACAAGTATACTTGCAGTAAAAACTATTAAACTAGTAGTTTACTGAGAGTATACTTTAAAGTGTACTTTCATAAACTAAAAAGTGGGATAACTTAAGTTCACTCGTAGTATAGTTCATATAATAGTTGCAGTACAAAATACAAGTTAGATGTAAAATAGTTGTGTACTCAAAGTTTACTTCTCTTACATTTAAAGTATACTTTTATAAACTAAAAAGTGGGCCAATTTAGTCCCAAGAAGTATTGAAGTAGTACACTCACAAGTATACTACTAGTACATTGATATTAGTGTAATTGGGAATATACTTTAACTATACTTAAGTTACTAAAGTTAAGTATACTTCTTTTTTGTAAGGATACTTTCACTTTTGAGGAAAACGGCAGAGAGTGAAACACCTGACAGGACACACACACACACACACACACACACACACACACACACACACACACACACACTGTGGAGGTGAAGCCAGCGGTTTGTTTTCCCTCTCGTCACGGCGGGCAGGAAGCCCAGCGTGGCCGCCGCCGCTGCAGCAGCAAGCCGCAGCAGAAGAAGAAGAAGAAGGGCCCTCTGTGTTCAGCTGGAATGTGCGGTGGATTTTCTACCTAATTAACCTCCATGTTGTCGTGCGAGACCGCCGCTTTCTGCCCGATGGAAACAGGCGATAGGCCCGGCCGTCTTTAAGCCGTCTGATCCAACAACGAAGAGGCTTTGTTGGTGTTCGAGGCACGAGACCGAGCCGAGAGGATCTGACTCAGCAGAACTGAAATCCATTACAGCTCAGACTGAAGCAGCTTCTGAAAGCTAATGAAGATAATGAGATCACATTTTATTATCACCATGGTACAGACGGGAGGTTAAACTGGATCTTTAAAATAGTTTGTACACTCAAAAGACTGAAACAATCCTCAGATCAACAGTATATAAGAAGGTCAAAGGTCTCAGCAAAGAGCCGTGATTAGTATGAAAGACGTTTTTTAACCCTTGCATGTAGTTACATGTTTGAGGAGGTGCACATCAGCTACAGCTGCTTAAGACTGGTTAAGGTGTATTTTATATTTTGGAGTATATAGCTCTCTTTTCTGTTAGTAACCATGATGAGGTATTGTCCGGAGACTGACAAGCTAGCTGATATTGTAGCTCGCTAGAGCCTCGAATCACAGTTCGTCATCTCAAATGTCTGTGATATCTGGATTCTGGCAGCCAACAACACAGCAAGATGACATTTAAGATGTGTAACTTTAGCCCACTGCTAGTGTTAGTTAGCCTCCAGTCTTTCCTTTGTTTTGCCTCCAGCTAACACCGTGACGTCATCATGAAGGGACTCGGTTTGACTCGGTTCAGACTCGCTTGCAGGTGACTTAAAGCCTCATTGAGCACCACAGTCCTCAACGTCAACAGAGGAAGTGGACGGAGCTGTCGAGCAGCATACCTTAACCCAAATTTAACAAGGCCAACACTGTTCTTGGCAAAAACCCCACTGCCGTTTCTTTTTTTTCCCCCCACTTTGTGGTTTGGACAGCGTTGTTGTGGACTCAGCTGAGCGTCTAAATTTAAAGACTCCCAAACACCTCAGTCAATTCAGTTTAAAATGTCTTTAATGGAGCAGGAAAAAGATAATGACATTTTGTCCAAACAAGCAGAGAAAGCGTCTAAATAATAGAGCAATCTCCCAGTGAATAAATAAAGACACACACACATTCAGCCTGCTGTGATTACTCAGCGGATGAAGGGAGCTGTAAGCGTACAGTTCATGATAATGAGGTTTATTTGGTGCCTGCAGCTGTAATTTCAGGAGTCATCCGTCCATGGGACTGAGAGGCTTTGGTTAGCATGTTGGAGGGTTGAGGGGCAATCTGCAGACGGTGGTGGAAAAAGCTCAACATGCCCATGAAATGTACTGGGAACCTCAGCTGCCATTATGGTGCGTTTGACTGCAGTGTCCCGAGATGCAGAATCATCTCTATGGATGGAAATCCTTCGATACTGAAGTACATGAAATCAGTTCGCTATGTCTCTTCTTCCTTCAGTTTCTCTGCTGGAAAATTACGGAAGTTGGCACGTGTTGCTGGACATTCGTAGGAGAACGAAAAAGCGGGAATAACTTTTAATGTGACGAGACTAGATGTTTTTACTGTGACGTTGCAGGAAGTCTTTTATTGTGATGAGACTAGATGTTTTACTGCGAAGCTGCTGGAGGTCTTTTACTGTGAAGCTGCTGGAGGTCTTTTACTGTGAAGAGACTAGATGTTTTTACTGTGACGTTGCAGGAAGTCTTTTATTGTGAAGAGACTAGATGTTTTTACTGTGACGTTGCAGGAAGTCTTTTATTGTGAAGAGACTAGATGTTTTTACTGTGAAGCTGCTGGGGGTCTATTACTGTGAAAAGAGTAGATGTTTTTTACTTTGACGTTGCTGGAAGTGTTTTACTGTGAAGCTGCTGGAAGTCTTTTATTGTGAAGAGACTAGATGTTTTTACTGTGAAGCTGCTGGAAGTCTTTTATTGTGAAGAGACTAGATGTTTTTACTGTGACGTTGCTGGAAGTCTTTTATTGTGACGAGACTAGATGTATTTTACTGTGACGAGACTAGATGTTTTTACTGTGAAGCTGCTGGAGTAGTACTGTGATGAGACTAGTTTTGTTGCCTAAACCTAAGGAAGTTGTTTCCTGTGAAGACGGAAGTTTATTTTGAAAAGACTGTATGCATGTTACAAGCGGAAGTTAGCACGTGTTGCTGGACATTCGTAGGAAAACGAACAAAAAAGCAGGAATAACTTTTTTGTAACATATCATACGAACTGTTGAATGAGGATACTTTTGGGGTTCACATGCAAAATCAGCAGTTTGGTCCTTTTTAACGAGTGACAGATTCTGAAAACTGGATATAAAACGTGTGTGAAACCTGCAGTGTGAGTGTAATCTGAGAGCTAAATGTGGATTGTTTGGAAGTTCAGTGTTACGTCACCCTGCCGCTGATCTCAGAGCAGCTTCTCAACCCGACCAGGATCAGTGTTTCCCTCAACAGCTGCTTCCAATTACTCACATAATACTCTCTCTCTCTCTCTCTCTCTCTCTCTCTCTCTCTCTCTCTCTCTCTCTTTCTCTCTCTCTCTCTCTCTCTTCCCACATCATATTAAATCGCCTCGCTCGCCCTCCTCCCCGTCCAAAGTCCTACAAGTGAGTTTGTTTGGCATGTAGTCGTTAATGTGTGTGAGAATGAAAAGCAGATATTCACCTGAAACTTAACATTCACTAATGACATCAATAAAACTTTACGTTTTTACTGTGAAGCTGCTGGAGGTCTTTTATTGTGAAGAGACTAAATGTTTTTACTGTAAAGCTGCTGGAGATGTTTTATTGTGAAGAGACTAGATATTTGTACTGTGAAGCTGCTGGAGGCCTTTTATTGTGAAGAGACTTGATGTTTTTATTGTGAAGCTGCTGGAGGCCTTTTATTGTGAAAAGACTAGATGTTTTACTGTGAAGCTGCTGTAGGCCTTTTATTGTGAAAAGACTAGATGTTTTTACTGTGAAGCTGCTGGAGGTCTTTTATTGTGAAAAGACTAGATGTTTTACTGTGAAGCTGCTGTAGGCCTTTTATTGTGAAAAGACTAGATGTTTTTACTGTGAAGCTGCTGGAGGTCTTTTATTGTGAATAGACTAGATGTTTTTACTGTCAAGTTGCTGGAGTTTTTTTTTATTGTGAAGAGATTTGAAATTTTTACTGTGAAGCTGCTGGAGATGTTTTATTGTGAAGAGACTAGATGTTTTTACTGTGAAGCTGCTGGGGTCTTTTATTGTGAAGAGACTAGATGTTTTTACTGTGAAGCTGCTGGAGGCCTTTTATTGTGAAAAATCTAGATGTTTTTACTGTGAAGCTTGTGGAGGCCTTTTATTGTGAAGATGTTTTTACTGTGAAGCTGCTGGAGGCCTTTTATTGTGAAAAGACTAGATGTTTTTACTGTGAAGCTGCTGGAGGCCTTTTATTGTGAAAAGACTAGATGTTTTTACTGTGAAGCTGCTGGAGGTATTTTATTGTGAAGAGACTAGATATTTTTACTGTCAAGCTGCTGGAGGCCTTTTATTGTGAAAATACTAGATGTTTTTACTATGAAGCTGCTGGAGGTCTTTTATTGTGAAGAGTCTAGATGTTTTTACTGTGAAGCTTGTGGAGGCCTTTTATTGTGAAGATGCTTTTACTGTGAAGCTGCTGGAGGCCTTTTATTGTGAAGAGACTAGATGTTTTTACTGTGAAGCTGCTGGAGGTTTTTATTTTGAAGAGACTAGATCATTTTACTGTGAAGCTGCTGGAGGTCTTTTATTGTGAAGAGACTAGATGTTTTTACTGTGAAGCTACTGGAGGTCTTTTATTGTGAAGAGACCAAACATTTTGAGACCATCTTCCAGGGGTGAAAAGGTTATTCTTCATTTCATCGTGACTTCCTGTTAAGCTCTTTTTCTGTTTCAAATGTTTCATAAAAAGGCTCACATGGAGCCTGCGAGCTCTTCCCCTCCTAACGTGGATTTGTTCAAATTGGAAAACATATCCAGTTATCCTGTTTCCCATATCCTGGGCACATCTTTTCCAGCCGTCCCTCCAGCTTCGATTCCTCAGGGGGAAAATCACTCCTGATATGTTGAGGTTTTTATATTTCCATTGCATTAGAGCAGCGTGTTGTCGCCCTGCTGGCTCTGTTCGGGGAGTTTTTCCGTTGTTGCTCAGTGGGTTTTTGGTTTGGTAACGGTACACTTGAAGCTGACTCCCAGACGTTCACCAATCAACTCTGCAGTGGAAAAAAACAAAAGATGCCGATACAGAGATGTAGACACCAGAGCTGTAGAGTATTTACATTGTTACTGTGGTTTGAATTTCCACAATAAATATGAGAACAGCGGACATTTTTTAAAGATGACAACTCGGGGTCTTCTTTGCAGTATCTTGTGAGAGCTGTGAGGAAGTATATTTTTCACAGTAAAAGTCTTCTTGTTTCTGGGACTCTAACAAAAGTACGGCTTGAAACAAGGACACACTGGAGGGCTTTTACTCCAAAGGAACTATTTCGTTCCTGCGTTTCCACCAGAAGAACTTTCCCCCGGAACTAGGAACCTTTTGAGGAACTCATTACTCACTGCAGAGACCGGGGTCTAAATTAAAGGTCCCATATTGTGCTCATTTTCAGGTTCATACTTGTATTTTGTGTTTCTACTACAACATGTTTACATGCTGTAATGTTAAAAAAAAAACTTTATTTTCCTCATACTGTCTGCTTGAATATACCTGTATTTACCCTCTGTCTGAAACGCTCCGTTTTAGTGCATTTCAACAGAATTGCAACAGAATTGCAACAGAATTGCAACAGAATTGCAACAGAATTGCGTTGCTAGGCAACAGTTTGGGTCCATGTTTACTTCCTGTCAGCTGATGTCATTAACATACACTGCAACCAGGAAATAAACTGGGACACATTTAGAATGTTTACGTTTAAAACCATGTAATGGTCTAAATATTGTATATTTGTGACATCACAAATGGACAGAAATCCTAACGGCTTGTTTCAAACGAATAATTTCTGAATATTGTCTGTGTGTATTTCTCTGTATATTGAGCACTTCGATACTTCCACAGTATTTATAAAGCACTTAAACCTGCTTTATAATATAAAAGACATGAAAGTCTTACTTTTTACTATATGGGACCTTTAAGTTCTGGGGCCTTTTTACCACCGATGAGTTCATATCTACTGCGGTATGAACCCAAAATAAACAGATTGTGCTGTAATTTATTTGCAATAAATGGATCAAAAGGATGCCGAAATAACTACATAATGATGCCGATTTGTAAAAAGTATGAATTCATGCTTTGTCAGGTCTGTCTGCAAGACGACAAGCAAACAACTTTTAAAATGCTTGTTTTCTGAATGGAGTTTGGATGGATCAGTGCCAGGCTCAACTCCCGTAAATGACACGAAATGCAGGCGTAAATGTGTGAGAAAAATCCCTTCTTAGATGAAAAGTTTGAATGCACAGAGAACAGTGGATTCATGGGGAGTTTTCCACCTCAACACTGTTTGTTTTTCATGAGTATTGACTCATGACACATACAACGTAGGAGCCTTTAATGTGGTTTCTGACATGTTTGTCATATTTCCCGCGTTGCTCAGTTTGTTCCATCTTTCCTTCACAGCCGTCTTCGTTTCTGACTGCAGGCGTCATTGTTTTCCAGCCTCAGTTTCTCCGAGTGTTGTGTAATAAGAAGAAACAGTTTATTGTGAGCTTCCTGTGGTTCTCTAGTGACTTTTAACCCTCTCGGTCTTCTCTTATGTAAGACGGCAGGATTTAGTTGGTATGTTTTTATGTGACAGCGGTTCTAAAGGCTGAAGTTCTTGGAGAAGTTCCAGAAAACAAAACACAAGTTTTACTGCAAATCAAACAAACCTGCATGTTAACTTTCATTAAACGATGTGAAACCAGCGGCTGTGTGACAGGAAGGAAATCTAAACACTGATGGATGATTTGTATGGAGGGCGGAACCTGCCAAAATCAAAAATAAATAAATTAATAAATAAATAAATGACTTAATAATTAAATAAAATGTCATTAAATGTAGAAAAAATAATGTAAAAAGAAATTAGACAATAATTAATTGATAAAATCTGACATAAATTGATATTACTGTTTTAATTTGCTTCTTTATTTATTTATCTTTGTATTAATTCCCTTATTTATTTACTCTTATGTTTACACATTGAGTGACAGCCCCCTCATTTGCATAATGAGGCAGAAATGCATAAAGAAATGTAAAAAGAAATGTATAAATATAAGAATACAGAAATAAATAAGTTTAGGGAAATAAATAAGGGGTGAAATGCAAAGGGAAAATCGTGCATAAATAAATAAATACATGAATAAATACACACATTTAAAAATGAATATAAAATAAATTTAAAAAAATGAATGCAAAAATAAATAAATTAAAAATTAATAAAAATAAATACATAAATAATTATAAGGTAAAATTAAACAGAAGAGTAAATAAGATAAAGTAAATAAATAAGGGAATTAATAAAAAGATAAATAAATAAAGAAGCAAATTAAAACAGAAATATCAATTTATGTCACATTTTATCAATTAATTAATGGCTATATTTATTTTTAATATTATTTTTGCTACATTTAATGACTTATTTATCGAGTCATTTATTTATTTATTTATTTATTGATATATTTATTGTTTTATTTTTTATTTTGGAAGGTTCCGTCCTCCATAGATTTGGAACATTTTGTAGGTGATGAGTTAAAACATGAAAATCCAGGTGTGACTTTGTTCCAGCTGTCGGTTTTTGTGTTTTTCCTGTTGGGGGAATAAAAAAAGCTCGGTACAGTGACAGCAGGACAGGAAGTGTGTGTGACGGGATGTTTGACCCTTCAGAGGTGTTTGCATCAGAGGAAATCAGCATGTCCTGTGTGTGTGTGTGTGTGTGTGTGTGTGTTGTTGACGTCATGTTGTTTACAACCAGGGTGGGAAATTCTTGCTCCGGCAGCCAGATGTTGCTGCAGTTTGTTTCCAGGACGGTTTGGCTGGAAGCCGGCGGTCCTGATCTGATCTGAACATCCAATTAGCTGGTTAAAAAAATATAAAAATACATTTAAAAAAAACAAAAAACCTGCTGTTCTGGGTGGTAAAAATATGTATTCAAACATTGCATTTCCTGGTTTTAAGATCCAGTGAAGAACAATGATGCAATTTTCTGAACTTTACTGAACAGTGAAGCCTTTTCTTGTTTTGCTGTCGTGCAATGTACATGTGTAAATATCTTTTGAAAGACGGTCATCTTTAAATGTCGTCTGTGACTGTGGGATAATACACCTTTTATACAGGTGTCTTTGGTGAAACACCTGTGCAGCTCAGACTCAGCTGTGTGCAGTAATAATAAGAAACATCTGCATGGATCCTGTCGGCTCGGCCCGTCGGCCTCTCTTTGGTCTTCATCGGTGTTATCTCAGCCTCGGTCCGGCTGCTCTGTCCGATCACGATCATTTCCACGACCGTGCACGGCCGCTCGGCCCGCAAAACAACAACCGCCGCACAGTTTGTCTTTGAAATACTTTGTTCACCTCAGTGAGTTTTACTGTAAAAGCTTTCACATTCCTCTGAGGCTCAGCGGCTGCCGACCTTTAAGGACCGAACGGAGCCGGTGCAAACCTAAAAACACTCCTCTCTCCTGTTTCCCTCTGAGATGAACTTTAAGGACTCTCAGCTTGTTTACAGCTGATCTTTAATCACGTTTTCAGGACAACAAGGGGAGCATTGTTCTCATGAAACTCAGTGATTCAAACGGTACAGAGGAAGAAGGTGTTGGACTTTTAAATGAGTTAAAGGTCGTCTTGTTTCTGATTTAAAGCAAAGTCTCAGACCTTTCTCAAGACACAATAACAGTAAAGGTCAGATTCTGATCTTAGTTTCATGGTTTTTACAATCATTCCCATCAGATATGATCGTGTTTGACGTAACAGTCTCAGTGAAACAATGACCTGTCATGCTGAGCTGGGTGTGATCTGCACTAGTAGGCCTTTTGTCTCAACCAGGTTCTTTTCTTTCTTATATGATGCATTCACACAAACAGCTAAGCGAGTTTTCGCCTCACTTTACTCGCGTGAGTTGGACCACCGGGAGCTTGTCTCCATAGATACCAACAACTTATATTTCCGCCATCGCCTCCATCAACCAGGGAAGAAATAACCACTGTTGCTGCTTTGTACATGTTGTGGAAGTCCCAGATATGTCAGAAAAACCAAACGCAGTCGTGTCTGGGTTCATAACATCACCCGGCGGCAAGCTGTATTCACATACAGCGCCATTGCACTGACTGAATCTAGTAAGCCACATGTCGCTACTGCGGTATGAACCCAAAATAAATAGATTGTGCTATGATTTAATTGCAATAAATGGATCAAAAGGATGCCGACATAACTACATAATGATGCTGATTTGTAAAAAGTCTAAATTGATTCTTTGTCAGGTCTGTCCGCAAGACGACAAGCAAACAACTTTTAAAATGCTTGTTTTCTGAATGGAGTTTGGTTCGATCAGTTCCAGGCTATGCAGCTAATCTATTAAAACTCAACATAAAGTCATCGAGGCACAAATACGGCAGCGACGTTGTTGTTTCTACCACAGATAGTCTGTGGTTTATACACAGAGTTTGGTCCGGTCCCTCTGTACAGATGTGATGTACTATCGTAGCTCTGGGTGACCACAGACACATAGAAGATTTATTTCCTCCATTTCTGATTCAACAACGTCAGGACATCAGTAACATGTGTTGGCAACAAAACCAGTTAGTTAGGTTTAGGAAAAACGTCATGATTGGGCTTAAAATAGTACGTAAACTAAGTAAAATATGTACGGAAACAACGTAACAAACGTCACTAAAAAACAAAACAGTGGCCTCCTGGTTAAAGTCCTGTGTTTGTTGGACCCATCCACCTCCCTTTCGCCTCACTTTACTCGCGTGAGTTGGACCACCGGGAGCTTGTCTCCATAGATACCAACAACTTATATTTCTGCCATTTCCACCATCAACCATGGAAGAAATAACCACTGTTGCTGCTTTGTACATGTTGTTGAAGTCTCAGATATGTCAGAAAAACCAAACGCTGTCATGTCTGGATTCATAATGTCACCCAGCGGCGAGCTGTATTCACATACAGTGCCATTGCACTGACTGAATCTAGCGAGCTACACGTCGCTACTGCGGTATGAACCCAAAATAAACAGATTACCGCGGTGAGTCAGCATGTTGACAGTAAGGCGTTGAAATAGCACGACATTACTACGACATTCTGCGAGTCATGAGGACGCATTTTAGGCTTTTTGCGTGTAATTTTTTTACGCCATGCAATAAAACTAAGGTAACGGCCACAGTTATGTTTCGGCACCTTACCACCGAGTTAGGTTTAGGAAAAACATCATGTTTGGGCTTAAAATAAGTACGTAAACTAAGTGAAATACGCACGGAAACAACGTAACATAAGTACAGAAAACATGTCACAAACGTCACTAATGTAACTTATAAGGGTGCATTTACATTGCAATCACTACAGACTACATGGCATGGCGTACAAATGCCGCGCCAAAAGTGTCATGTCACGTGTTTTCTGTACTGATGT
>CAKALU010061384.1:5000-17500 GCA_916700995.1 Hozukius guyotensis | reverse complement strand
TGAATCCTCCTTTATGGAGGATATAATGTCAACAACGTGAACGAAATGTCCCTTAAAGGGAGATTTGTCAAGTATTTAATACTCTTATAAACATGGGAGTGGACAAATATACTTGCTTTATGTAAATGTATGTATATATTTATCATTGTAAATCAATTAACAACACAAAACAATGACAGATATTGTCCAGAAACCCTCACAGGTACTGCATTTAGCATAAAACAATATGCTCAAATCATAACATGGCAAACTGCAGCCCAACAGGCAACAACAGCTGTCAGTGTGTCAGTGTGCTGACTTGACTATGACTTGCCCCCAAACTGCATGTGATTATCATAAAGTGGGCATGTCTGTAAAGGGGAGACTCGTGGGTACTCATAGAACCCATTTTCATTCACATATCTGGAGGTCAGAGGTCAAGGGACCCCTTTGAAAATGGACATGACAGTTTTTCCTCGGCAACATTTAGCGTAAGTTTGGAGCGTTATTTAACCTCCTTTATGACAAGCTACTATGACATGGTTGGTACCGATGGATTCATCAGGTTTTCTAGTTTACTATGATACCAGTATCTTCACTCTAGCTTTAAAACTGAGCCGCTACAACCTAAACATTCCAAGTTGTGTTAATGCGTTAAAGAAATTAGTGGCGTCAAAACGAATTTGAGTTAACGTGTTATTATCATGTTAACTTTCATTCACATATCTGGAGGTCAGCCCTGATTTCTTACATACAGTAAGTTACTGATTTCCTATATGTTAGGTATCTTTATAAAGCAGATATCTGCAGGAGGAAATGATCATGCAGTATATTGTTAGAGCGACCGGCTCCTCTTTAACCGACTGATCACTAAACAGAGTTTAATCAGAAATAGAAACACTGGTAGTATTCTATTCATCATGATTTTAAATGTTTACAGATGTATTTCAACCCTTTAAAACAGCTTAATGACTCAAAATGGTTTCACTAGTCTCTAAATGGACTCACCAGAGTCTTGTGAAGCTGAACCTGCAGGTTAAACCTGAGTCTGATGGATTCAGCAGAACATGAAGAAAGATGCACATTTCCAGTAATTATGATACCTGAGGGTCTCACATCTGTTACTGCAGTTCAGGATTCACACAACGCTCAACTACTGCCTGAAAGATACTTCAGTAGATCCTCAGTTTCTGCATGCAAGCAACATCTAATCTGAACCCCTTTAAATGAGAATGTATTCTCTTACAGCTGCTAATACAACTTGAACTCCTCCTGTGGTCAGATGATCGGTCTGTAGTTAGTTACAGCCTCCTAGCTGGAGCCTTAGCTGTTTAACTACACCGGGACATAAAACACATGTTAAGTACATTAAGTTGTGTATAAACGTGGCATCTTTTAGTAGTGTGTGAGCGGTGTGATGTGTTTTCAGGCTGCATACTGATCTAAAGTCTGTTTCTGGTCTGTAAAGGTCTGAAGAAACGACAGGTTTCATTTAGAAGCTGTTCTTTAACTCTGTAATAACTGATGTTTGGCCGCTTGTTGGCAGTGAAAACAAGTTATAAACATTAACCGATCACATTAAGTCGATATGGAGAACGACGCAAAAGATTCAACCAGCCCGTTCACACGAAAAGACGTATAAATGCCACGATAACGCGCAAGGCGCTTAGCGTGCAATAAGTACGCCTTTCTTGATTTCTGTGTGTCTTTTGTACGCCATGTATGCTGAACTGACTGTGATATAAACACATCCACGTATAAATGCTACGGTAAGAGTTAGTGACGTAGAATAAGAAGAGAGAAAGACCACTGATGGTGGGAGGGTCCAACAAACACAGGACTTTAACCAGAGACCGTTGTTGATCACTGTTTGGTTTTGTACGTTACGTTAGTGACGTTTGTCACGTGTTTTCCGTAGTTGTTTCGTAAGTGTTTTACTTAGTTTACTTACTTATTTTAAGCCCAACCATGACGTTTTCCCTCTCACTAACTAAGTGGTTTTCTTGCTTGAACCAAACTGAACGTTTGCGTGGCGTACAAATGACAAGAAAAAAGGCTAAAATGCGTCCTCGTGACATTTGGAATGTCCGTGTAATGTCGTGGTATTTATACGCCTTCCTGCTAGTGCTGGATGATCCACCTATCTCCTGATTCTATACTATCAGGATACATGGGTGCTGATTCGATATGTATTGTGATTTTTAAATATTGTGATTTATTGTGATTGTTGTTAACTTGTTTACCACTAGACCATGGGAACAAGTTGAATCATACACTTCTAGGGACTTTTACTTTGGAAAATCTCTAAATGAATCCAGTAAAAATGTTTGATTTTCATCATGTATGTAGTCACAGATGTCCTGAAGTTAAATATATCAGTCATTGTCAGGAATTATTTATTACATTTTTTATCCAGCAACCGAAAAAACAAAGAATAACGACATTTCCCTCACAGATTAGTGCTATTTTCTTTTTAATTTATAAGGGACATGTATTGTTTTATACTTCTGGTGAATATAATCCATCAATCTTATTTCCATAGATGTAGTTTGTATATACAGTTCCCTTTGTTAACACCTTATTTTGAAAAGCGGACGTAGTCCCACGTGTCTACTTCCTCTAACTTCTCCAAGGTGGTCTCTAGCTCTCCCGTCAGCTCCGTTCTCTTTATCCATCCATGGTCAGCTCCATCGGAGCCGTTTGAATGCAGAGAACAGAAATGTCAGTATATGGGTGCTCTATAGTCGTAGCGTCGGCCCATTTGACCATGGAGATGAGAGCGACGGCCGGCTCGACCGCACGTTACCGCGATACGATAACGTTTCCTGTCCGTGACAAAGTTAGCATGCAGCTTTAGCCGTGATGTCTAGCTCTGCTTTTCCTGTCAATGTGTGAAACCCAAAGTGTTTCCATCCTTTACTGGATGTGTAGTGTTTACCACGCTGGATTTAACATGGGAGGGTGCAGGTCGTATCCACGCTGACCCTCCAACGTTTTAGACATTCTGAGGTTTGTTTTGGTTGACGGATATGGAACGGATATGACGTCACGTTACTCAGACTACAACAATAAAAGCGGTAACTTCCTTCTCCCTCCACATAGACTCAAAGGAAGCAAATATATCGATTCTGGCGTTAAAACATCTGTTTAGAAATACATAGGCGATACATAGGTCAATCTATTTTTTTCCCACCTCTAGACCGGGTTGATTCAACACAAGAGGCTGTAAAATTCTTTATGTGTGACTTCATGTGTCCCTGAAGGGTAGGAACACACACGCACACGCACACGCACACGCACGCACACACACACACACACACACACACACACACACACACACACACACACACACACACACACACACACACTCCATGAACAAGAAAATAATAAAGATCACAGTGGGAGGCTGTTTGTGTTGTATCTGATACCCAGCGGTCCTGTAGGGAGTAAGGCCAGTGGGTTCAGTCTACTTAGACACACACACACACACACGCACAAACACACACACACACACACAGTACCAGTTAAACCAGTAACTGTGACTCTTGATGTTGATGCGTTCAGCCCAGCAGTGTGTTAGAGCAGCGATGTGGAGCTCCATCAGGTACAAACTTGGGTTGCGTAACTTCCACACTAACATGTTATTTAGTAGCTAAAACACTATGTGAGATATTTTAGTATGAAACCAATAGTATGTGAAGTACATACTATTTACGGTGAAATATTACAGTATGCAACGCTGGACACTACGACAGCATAAATATCTCACAATGCAATGTGGTAGTGATGACAACGTTCATAACAAACGTTGACGGACAGCTCTGTAACATCAATTACGCCTCAATTTAACTGTCAGTAACAGATTTCTCTTTGCTAGACCTAATATATATTTTAAAATAATTCAGACTTTGATTCTCACAAATCGTCGTTTTGGTCGCATGAGGTTGGTTACCATGGTTACACGTCTCCAACCGGTGAGGAGGCTCTCAGGAAGCGACGACGTAAATTAGCTCAGTGCGTCTGAAAAGATCCAAACTACTGTTTATTCACACAGAAGTATGTTGAACGATAGAACACATGTTGAGTCTGTAGAACAGAGGACGAGGTTTCAGACGAAGCCTCCTTACCAAAGCTGATGAACTACAGATTATTCTCCCTCATCTCTGACTACTGGAGGTTTCTTATTCTAATTATTATTATTATTATTATTATTATTATTATTATTGTTATTATCTGCTGCCTCTCGTCAGCTCTCATCAGTTTTCACATGTGGTGTTGAAGGCTGTTGCTGTTGTAAACGTTTATCTGAAACTTTGGTGATTTAACTGACTGAAACTACACCAACAGAGTATTTCTGTTCTCCAGACATCAGTGACGTCACCTGACACAACAGAGATAATAAACTTTAGGCTTTAGACCGCTTCAACAGGAGCTAATCAATATGATCGACATGATCGACTACAACACAGCTCACAAACTGCGGCTCTACATCCATCTAGTTTACACATGGAGGTGATTATCTAAAAAACAAAAAGGGAATTCTTTACATTATATTCAGACCTAAAATATAACCCCCTCCCTCAACTTCCTTTAACCCTTGTGTCTGTATAATGTCGCTTTAATTTCTGCATTCCTGTCCAGTGGCCAACATGTTGAGCTCTGCGTCCTGATGGAGCAGAAACCTGATACGTGAACATGAGGAGAATGTATACATGTGGCACAGCATGCTCCACAGAGACTCCCTGGAGCTCAGCAGCCTCAAAACCGGCACTAAAACTGTATGTAGTCATGATACGTTAAAGCATAATACTATACAGAAACTTCTGCAGATTGAACCCTTAAATCCTCTCATGTGTTCCTGCGACGTGTTCGTCTTGTTATCAGGCCACATGGAAGAGCAATATGATGGTTTGTTCCTGATTTTTCACAGAGTCGGCCCAATGCCTCAGATCTGAATGTGAAGCTACACTACGCACCGTTTCTCCTTCCACATGATCGACTCTGCTTGGCGTGATGTCGGCCATTGAAGGGCCCTGTGGGGTGAGCTCAGCCAATCTGGAACTTCACCCAAGTGTGAAATGGAAATTCCTGTTGGGCCTCCCGCAGGCGTCGAGCATTTTACTCAGACAAACGACAGTCTGGCCTAAAACACAACGCTGGTTATTGGTTTAACCTGAGACGGGTCTATCTGTGTTCCTTTCTCCTCAGCAGGTGGAGCACAAACCAGATGGTTATGACCTGGAGACCAAAAGCTGTTTCTACTGGCACTGCGACAGACGTAGCAGTGATCCAGCTCCATGATGAGGAGCTCCTGGTGGAAGTAGAACTCATCCTGGAACCACAAAAACACTCAGTCCACTTGCGGTTGTACGGTGGTGTCATGTTGTGTTCTCACCAAGAGAGAAGCAAATTTTCACCCCGCCGGTATCATCTGTGTTCATTCGCTCTAGACGCTCCGGAGAGGAGGAGGAGCTTGTCTCCATAGATACCAACAACTGTTCTTTCCTCCATTTCCTCCATCAACCATGGAAGAAATAACCACTGTTGCTGCTTTGTACATGTTGGTGAAGTCCCAGATATGTCAGAAAACCAAACGCCGTCATGTCTGGGTTCATAACATCAGCCGGCGGCGAGCTGTATTCACATACAGTATCTAGCAAGACACACGGCGCTACTGCGGTATGAACCCAAAATAAACTAAGGCTTCGTCTGAAACCTCATACTCTGTTCTACATACTCAATAGTTTTACTATCGTTCAACATACTTCTGTTTGAATAAACAGTAGTTTGGATCTTTTCAGAAGCACTGAGCAGTAATTTACGTCGTCACTTCCTGAGAGCCCCCTCGCCAATTGGAGACGTGTAACCATAGTAACCAACCTCATGTTGCCGTTGCTATGTATAGCAGACCGTTGCTATGGGCGCAGTTCTGATGTCAGACTCTGGAGGACCGTTTTTGTGTCAAAATATTGATTTCTTTAGTAGGTAGCCATGTAATAAGCGGGATAATGTACAGCTAGACCGGTCATTATTGTGAAATAAACCAATTCAGGGCGATCCCCCGTGTTGGGGATTCTTTCACAACAATGACCGGATAGCTGTACATTATCCCATACTTAGATTCTGAGATAAAGAGATTTCTGAGTTCACTTTGGAATAAAGTTTCAACAACGCTCCCGCTTACAAAAGAGTTAATCTTCTAATTGAAATGAAACTTCTCCGATTTGACGTTTTAATTTGGTACTTCAGCATCATCACTGCTGACCAGGAATCAGTTTAAACTGCTGCCTAATAAAAGCTATAAGTAGTCTGAGCCCGAACCTGAGGATCATAAATAGAGGGCGTATTTAAAGACTTTTACTGCGTTCTTGCTTTATTAGGCAGGAAATACGTTGGAGAGCAGACAGACTCACCTCTCCGTGGTTGTGAACAGTTAAAAAAACTACAATGAGCCAAGTGTGTGTGACCGCTCAGGAAACACTAAATCTCACATACAAATGACTTCACGTCGTTTCCACAGACTCTTAATTTGAAAACCGTTTCAGGCGACGGAGACGGTTTTGGATGAAGTTCTGATTTTGCCTGAAAATGAAAACATCACAGTTGTAAACTTCTTGTAATGAAGTATTTATACTTTAGATCTGAGCTCTAAACTTTACAGTTTGTTGTTGTGTGTCCAGTATAACATATAAATAACATTATAACAATGAATGTGTTCAGACAGACCAGTTGATTAAACCAGTGAAGGAGTGGTCGTCCCTGTGAGGCCTGATACAAACGTCCGTCTGTCTTAACTCCCACTTTAACAACTAAAACCATATTTTTCACTGTGGAAACGTTTCCTTCCAAACATCTGAAATCTCTCCAACTGCTGAATGAATTATTGTTGTCACTGATGCAAAACACATTTGGTAATAGAACACTTAAAGTGAGATCTTTACCTGCAGGACGGATCTTTAGTTTTCATTATTATTATTAATAATAATCACTGATGGGTGGCAACATTAAAGAAAATAGTTTGGAGTTTTGGGAAATAAGCTTATTATCTTTGTTGCGGAGAGTTCGATGAGAAGATTGATACCTCTATTATGTCTGTATGCTAACTATGAAGCTACAGCCAGGAGCCCGCTAGCTTAGCTTAGCATAAAGACTGTAAACGGAGGAAAACAGCTAGCCTGGCTCTGTCCAAATGGAACAGCATCTGTGTAGCAGCAACTAGAGGCAGGAAAAAAATCGATTCACTATGTTTCTTCTTTTACGATTTCTAAACAGATGTTTTAACACCAGAATCGATGTATTTGCTTCATCTGAGTCTATGTGGAGGTAGAAGGAAGTTACCGCTTTTATTGTTGTAGTCTGAGTAACGTGACGTCATATCCGTTCCGTATCCGTCAACCAAAACAAACCTCAGAAAGTCTAAAACGTTGGAGGGTCAGCGTGGATACGACCTGCACCCTCCCATGTTAAATCCAGCGTGGTAAACACTACACATCATGTAAAGGATGGAAACACTTTGGGTTTCACACATTGACAGGAAAAGCAGAGCTAGACATCACGACTAAAGCTGCATGCTAACTCTGTCACGGACAGGAAACGTTATAATATCGCGGTAACGTGCGGTCCAGCCGGCCGTCGCTCTCATCTCCGTGGTCAAATGGGCCGATGCTACAACTGTAGAGCACCCATATACTGACATTTCTGTTCTCTGCATTCAAACGGCCCCGATGGAGCTGACCATGGATGGATAAAGAGAACGGAGCTGACGGGAGAGCTAAAGACCACCTTGGAGATGTTAGAGGAAGTAGACACGTGGTGACTACGTCCACTTTTCAAAATAAGGTGTTAACAAAGGGAACTGTATATACAAAATACATCTATGGAAATAAGATTGATTGGATTATATTCACCAGAAGTATAAAACATTACATGTCCTTTATAAATTAAAAAGAAAATACCACTAATCTGTGAGGGAAATTTCTTTATTCTTTGATTTTGCTTATTTAATAAATAATTCCTGACAATGACTGATATATTTGACTTCACAACATCTCTGACTACATACATGCTGAAAATCAAACATTTTTATTGGATTCATTTAGAGGTTTTCCAAAGTGAAAGTCCCTCGAAGTGTATGATTCAACTGTTTCCCATGGTCTAGTGGTAAACTAGTTAACAACAATCACAATAAATCACAATATCAAATCACAATACTTAAAAATCCCAATACATATCGAATCAGCACCCGAGTATGGTGATAGTATAGAATCAGGAGATAGGTGGATCCTCCAGCCCTAGCAGCACCTCTAATAATGTCTGTTTGTGGTGTTGGAGTATTTCTTACAGATAGTCCAACACATACCACAGGTTGTTGTTTTTACACAACAACATACAAAATGTTGATAAGTGAGCTTCGGACAGAGCCAGGCTAGCGGTTTCCCTCTGGTCCCAGTCTTTATGCTAAGCTAAGCTAATTGGCTGGTGTCTCTATGAGGGTGGTGTCGATCTTCATCCAACTAATCTTATTTCCCAACTGTTCCTTGAACGACATTTAAACGTCAGTTATCTCCTCTTCTTCATATCTGATCCTTCATGAATCAAAATATTCATATTCCTCAACCTCCCACTGGACTGTTTATGTCACTGAATTAATTGATAATTGATTCATTATAGAAGAGGAACTGATGACACAACCAGTCCTGAGGGGATTTCTCCTGAACAGAGCAACAATAATTCAGTTTTGTTTGACTATTAAGAATATTAGTTTGGGGATTTGAACAACGGAATGAATGAATGAATGAATGAATGAATGAATGAATAGTGTAATAATCTGAGGTGACAGACCTGTAATCAGCCTCAGTAGAAGATGAACCAGGATCCAGAGCAGCTCTAATGTTTCTGGACAGAACTGATCATGTGACTTCAGTTAGTCATTGTCGGTTCAGCTCTCTGGATCACTGACCTCGCTGACCTCACTGACCTCACTGACCTCTTCTTGGTATCTGTTAACAGATGAACAGTTTTAACTGATCCTGTCCTCTAAATGTTCCTGAGGGTTCTCCTGAGGGTTCTCCTGAGGAGCAGCAGGAGGTTCCTCTCAGTTCATTGTTTCTACAGATACAGAGGTTCATGGATCTGCAAGTCACTGAGGAAGAGGAAGAGGAAGAGGAAGAGGAAGATAAGGTCTGTATGTGTGGGGAGGGAATAGAGCTGCTTTGTTGACAGGATCAGCTAGTTGCTATAAATCACACACACACACACACACGCACGCACGCACGCACGCACGCACGCACGCACGCACGCACGCACGCACGCACACACACACACACACACACACACACACACACACACACACACACACACATACACACACGCACAAACACACACCTCAGATTAGTGCATGTATCACACCTCTGCAAGAAATGATGATTCATCCAACAGCTGTTTCACTAAGTGCGCACACACTCATAGAGATGTGAATACACTGACACAGCGAGATGTATGCAGATATATAAGCTCACACGTGGGACACGTTACCAAGGCTGAGAGCTAGTCGACAACGTTGATATAACGTCTATCTAACTTCAATAATAAACATCTCTATTCTATCTTGTAACATCTCTCTGCTTTAATGCCTGAATGCCTCCACAGATCGGCACATCTATTTTTGAGCCTCACATGAACTGTGTCGCGTCATGTCGTATTCCCCCTCAGTGTGAAACTGAACAATAACTGGCAAATTCCACTAAAAGCTCTGAGAATCTCCTTCAGCCGTCTTATTAATACTGAGAAGTAGTTTCACAGTCTTTGCTGTAGCTGCTCTTCCTTTTCTTTGTGCTGAGTTCCATCTTATTCCTCATAAATCTGCAGAGCTTGTGACTTTGCGGTGACTCGTAATTGTCTCCGTTGGGCGTAGCGTAGCAAAGACGGTGAAACGTTAACCTGCACTTGACCCACGTGTTCTCAGTTTGACAGCAAACAGCCCTGTGATGATGACAGACTTCCTGCTTTCGTCACAGCCGTTGGATAAAAGACAGATTTAAAAACAAAGCGTCTGTCCTGCAGCGGTTTGACTTTTGAAAACTAGAGACAATGAAAATGTGGGACATCGTCTCAATATGTGGGACAAGGGATAAAAATGCTGTGCAGTCCCTCGTGAAGTGGGACACACCTCGTCATGCTAATCAACATACAGTATTCACAAACACACACACGTGCACCTACACACACACATTAGAGAGTTGATATAAACACAGAGCAGGATTTTAATTCATCACCCACACTATTCTACTCAGGTTAAAGGCTCACTGGCTTCTTTACTACTGTCATATGTCTTTGGCTGTAACCGTGGAGGAGACAGAAGTCACAGAGACTGGAGGACGGAGGGAGGAAGAGGAGGAGAGAGGGAGGAAGAGGAGGAGAGAGGGAGGAAGGGGGAGCAGCTTGTTGTGTTGATGTTTTCTCTGGCTGCTTGTCAGTTTGAGCTGAACTCACTGAGGAGTTCATGAGAAAGAGACGCTCCTCTTCATCTGGAGAGAAGAGCAACACCTCCTCCAACAGGGAGGAGGAGGAAGAGGAGGAGGAAGAGGAGGAGGAGGAGAGAGGAGAGAGAGAGTTTTCAGAGAAATCATTAGAGAGAAGAGAGGTTGAGAGCAGAGATCCCGTTAAAGACAGATTTAGATTTCAGATTGATGCAGTTGAAACATTTCAGCGTGTATTATTGAAGCGTTCAGACAGGAAGTGAGTCTGACAGCAGAGCAGCTCGTTACGTTATCAGAGTCACTACATTCATTACATTCATTACATTTATTACATCCACAGAGTGAAACTGAAACCAAACCCGTCTAAAAGTCAGTTGAGAGGATGAAGGATGAAGAAATGTGACGAGCAGCTGCTGCTAAATGTTGGCTATACAGTCATCAGGTTATTACAGTGGATGTAAACTGATAAATGTGTAATATTAGAAGTAGAGAAGAAGAAGAAGAAAGAAGAGGAGAGAAGGCGACAACAGGAACACCTGGTGGATAAAATGTCAGACACCTCTCTGACCCTGACTAAACAGGAAACCTACAGGGAGCATGGATGTTGTTATTAGGCCTGTCAATCAGTTCAAATATTTAAGTCAAGGGATAATGTACAGAGAGCCAGTCGTTGTTGTGAAATAAACCCGCTTCACGTCGGGTCTCTCATTGTCCTGAAGGGGTTTATTTCACAGAGTCTGACATCATAGCTGTGTCCATTGCAACGGCCTGTTATACGTAGCAACAGTCTGTTATACATAGCAACGGTCTGTTATACATAGCAACGGTCTTTTATACATAGCAACGGTCTGCTATACTTAGCAACGGCCTGTTATACATAGCAACAGTCTGTTATACATAGCAACGGTCTGTTATACATAGCAACAATCTGTTATACTTAGCAACGGCCTGTTATACGTAGCAACGGTCTGTTATACATAGCAACGGTCTGTCATACATAGCAACGGTCTGCTATACGTAGCAACGGTCTGTTATACGTAGCAACGGTCTGTTATACATAGCAACGGTCTGTTATACTTAGCAACGGCCTGTTATACGTAGCAACGGTCTGTTATAAGTAGCAACGGTCTGTTATACGTAGCAACGGTCTGCTATACGTAGCAACGGTCTGCTATACGTAGCAACGGTCTGTTATACATAGCAAAGGTCTGCTATACATAGCAACGGTCTGCTATACGTAGCAACGGTCTGTTATACGTAGCAACGGTCTGCTATACATAGCAACGGTCTGTTATACGTAGCAACGGTCTGCTATACATAGCAACGGTCTGTTATACATAGTAACGGTCTGTTATACATAGCAACGGTCTGTTATACATAGAAACAGTCTGTTATACGTAGCAACGGTCTGTTATACGTAGCAACGGTCTGCTATACATAGCAACGGATCTGTTATACGTAGCAACGGTCTGTTATACATAGAAACAGTCTGTTATACGTAGCAACGGTCTGTTATACGTAGCAACGGTCTGTTATACATAGCAACGGTCTGTTATAAAGAAATAACAGACCTTAGAATGCTGTGATTGACCAATCAGAATGGAGTATTCAACAAAGCTGTGTAATAATCGCATTTAATCGTATGATTGTACATAGTTAATCGTGATTAATCGCAAATTAAATGCACATTTTTTTTCCTATCAAAATGTACCTTAAAGGGAGATCTGTCAAGTATTTAATACTCTTATCAACATGGGAGTGGACGAATATGCTGCTTCATGCAAATGTATGTATATATTTATTATTGTAAATCAATTAACAAAACAAAACAATGACAGATATTGTCCAGAAACTCTCACAGGTACTGCATTTAGCATAAAACAATATGCTCAAATCATAAGATGTGGCATGTCTGTAAAGGGGAGACTCGTGGGTACCCATAGAACCCATTTACATTTACATATCTGGAGGTCAGAGGTCAAGGGACCCCTTTGAAAATGGACATGACAGTTTTTCCTCGCCACAATTTAGTGTAAGTTTGGA
>CAKALU010061384.1:0-2500 GCA_916700995.1 Hozukius guyotensis | reverse complement strand
TAGACAACTGGGTCAGAGCATCTCCAGAACTGCAGCTCTTGTGGGATGTTCCCGGTCTGCAGTGATCAGGACCGACCAAAAGTGGTCCAAGGAAGGAAAACCGGTGAACCGGTGACAGGGTCAGACCCGAGGCTCATTGATGCACGTGGGGAGCGAAGGCTGGCCCGTGTTGTACGATCCAATAGAAGAGCTACTGGAGCTCAAACTGCTGAAAAAGTGAATGCTGGTTTTGATAGAAAGGTGTCAGGACACACAGTGAGGAGCAGTTTGTTGCGTATGGGGCTGCGTAGCCACAGACCGGTCAGGATGACCACGCTGACCCGTGTCCGCCGCCCAAAAGCGCCTACAATGGGCACGTGAGCATCAGAACTGGACCACGGAGCAATGGAAGAAGGTGGCCCGGTCTGATGAATCACGTTTTCTTTTACATCATGTGGATGGCAACGAGTTGGAGGTGTTGACTTGGCCTCCAGATTCTCCAGATCTCAATCTGATGGAGCATCTGTGGGATGTGCTGGACAAACAAGTCTGATCCACGGAGGCCTCACCTCGCAACTTACAAGACTTAAAGGATCTGCTACTGACAGCTTGGTGCCAGATACCACAGCAGACCTTCAGAGGTCCAGTGGAGTCCTTGCCTCCACGGGTCAGAGGGGGGGGACCTGCTCAATATTAGGCAGGTGGTCATAATGTTATGGCTGATCGGTGTATACATTACATATACACCACCAACGCTGCTGCTTCAGGTCCTGAGTAAATAGTAAGTAAATAGAAGATTCCTCTCATCATCGATGTGTTGGAGACAAAGCAGAAGAGAGGAGGAACATTTAATATTATTGTTCACTGTGAATCAAAAGGTTTATTTTTGTAAACACTAGGGCAAATTTGCTCTAACGCCACTAATTACTTTAACGCGTTAACACAACTTATGATTTTTAGGTAGTAGCGGCTCAGTTTTAGAGCTGGAGTGAAGATCCTGGTATCATATGAAACTAGAAAACCTGATGAATCCATCGGTACCAACCATGTCATACTAGCTTGTAGTGAAGGAGTTTAAATAACGCTCCAAATTTACACTAAATGTTGACGAGGAAAAACTGTCATGTCCATTTTCAAAGGGGTCCCTTGACCTCTGACCTCCAGATATGTGAAATGTAAATGGTTTCTATGGGTACCCACGAGTCTCCCCTTTACAGACATGCCCACTTTATAGAATTGAAACACACATACACACATATTTCTGTCATAGTTTAGAGATCTCACGCACCCACACACAATCATTTGGCTGCTAACACAGAAATAAACACCAATATTTACGTCAGCTGGCACATTCATTTCATAACACACACACACACACACACACACACACACTCCCAATAACACATGTCAGGCAGAGATAAGGAGGAAGAGACATCCTGAGTATCTGGAGGCCTCTGCTGCTCCCCTCCCTCAACACACACTGAGATCAGCTGAGTGTGTGTGTGTGTGTGTGTGTGTGTGTGTGTGTGTGTGTGTGTGTGTGTGTGTGTGGTGAGGTTATAGCGATGCTTCATCTTAAATGGGCACACAGGAGAGGCTTCGGTTGGTTGTAATCTCCTCACCTCACCACTAGATACCGGCAGATCCTACACTGGACCTTTAAAGGCCGTGTAAAGGAAATTCAGAGATTTGTTACATTATAAATGTTGGAAAATAATGAGTGAAAACATGGATTGTGGAGTTAGACCGTTAAACTGGTTTGTGTTCAGGATTTTTCAGGCGGGACTGAAACTATAGCTCCATGACGCAGTGGAGCCATCCTTAACATAATGGGTATATATTTATTCTTTTACTGTAAACTTGTAAAAGAGGTCGGGGCGGGGGGGCGCTGTAATACATCCACCCTCGCCCCGAGCCTTTCTAAGCGGACCGACCGCCTCGGATAAAATGCGCCCGGCGTGGGCCTGCCAGCGCAGGGTAGAGGTCTGGCGAGGGGATCCTCCCACACCAAACGGCCGTCCCTAACCCGCCGAGTTGCATCCTCCGGGCAGACTGCGCGACGGGGGGCCGTTATCGTCCTCACACCGTCCTCACACCGTCCTCACACCGTCCACCGGCTGAACCTTGATAAGAAGGACTCCGAGACACCGAGCGACACCGGCCAAGTGGTCTTCCGTACGCCACATTTCCCCACTCCGCCCGTCGGACGGCGATTCGGCCCTGGGCTCTTCCCTCTTCGCTCGCCGCTACTGAGGGAATCCTGACAGGCTGCACCTTCCCCTCTTGTGGTGAGGTTTCATGGATGTATTACAGTTTTTCTCGATTGTTTACACACATTTTCTGAAAGCATGCCTCATACTCTCAGAACTCTACACACAAATCAAAAAACACACACACAATGGGCAAAACCCCTCAATTCTCCTGCAAAATGAAACTTTACATTCAAAACAATGTTATTTCTTCTCAAAATGGTATTTTGTTTTCAAATGACACACACAAACCATCATATGAATAGACATTT
>CAKALU010061383.1:0-20130 GCA_916700995.1 Hozukius guyotensis | reverse complement strand
GATAATTATTGTATTGTATGATAATTATTGTATTTATACCATTATTATTGTATTTGTACGATAATTATTGTATTGTATGATAATTATTGTATTGTATGATAATTATTGTATTTTTACGATAATTATTGTATTGTACGATAATTATTGTATTTGTACGATAATTATTGTATTGTATGATAATTATTGTATTGTACGATCAATAATGCCAAAAGAGCCATAATGTGAGATCATTTGACCATTTTGACTCCTACTATTGTTGGTTTTAGTCTCATTTTAATTCATTTCCGGAGAGCAAAACATGGATCCTACGTCTGTGTTTACGGGTCTCCTCTCACGTGACCTCCTTCGTGACCTCCGTGATGTTGATGAATATGACCCGTGAGCATGGCTGTCGTTCTCTCTCCCGCCTATACATAAAAAATCCATCTGAGATTTAGAGAATAAAGTTGTAATATTATTACGTATTATTATTTCTTTTTTTCTCGTAAAGTTATGACTTTATTAACGTAATATTATTTCTTTTTTTCTCGTAAAGTTATGACTTTATTCTCGTAATATTACGACTTTTTTTCTTGTAAAGTTATGACTTTATTCCCGTAATATTACGACTTTTTTTCTGGTAAAGTTATGACTTTATTCTCGTAATATTACTACTTTTTTTCTCATAAAGTTCTGACTTTATTCTCGTAATATTACTACTTTTTTTCTCATAAAGTTCTGACTTTATTCTCTTAATATTACTACTTTTTTTCTCATAAAGTTATGACTTTATTCTGTAAATCTCAGATGTTTTTTCCCTCAATGTGGCCCTAATACTCCGTAGTACATCTGCTCTTTGGCCCTCACTGCATTAGACTTCTATACTATATACTTAGACTATAAACTGTGTTACCTTCATCACAATGCTCAAATGTTTTGCAGCTCCAGACAGATTTTTTATTTTTTTTGCCTAAAATGGCTCTTTTGATAGTAAAGCTTGCTGACCCCTGGTCTAGACCATAAATATGAGCAAATCCAAACATTGGAGCTCCACCTTTTGTTTGTGTCTAGTTTTACTTGTTAACTAACCTCTCCAAATACGTACCTAATTTAGTCTGTTCATACGATGACTTCAAGGCTCGTGGTGGGACACTCTGAACCCATCAGCTGTCGGTCTGACGGCGGTTCAGCCTCTGGGGGCCACGGCCAACATCTCTGGTGTTCTGGTGTAGCCGGCAGATCTCCGACCGAGACCTCCCCCTCCGTGCGCGTGATTAGACGACTTCTACGACTGCATTGTTTCACTAGTCGCCAGTTTACACTCAGTTAACAGTTAATTTTTTAGCTAATAAAAAGAGAAATCATCGTCAGACGATAACTGCTGGGTACCCAGATATGTTTCAGTCAACGCGTTCCGCCTCTTTACTCTCCACACGGTCTGTTTACCTGCATTCAACTAAAGCCTGCTCCAACCTGATTGGTCAATACTACTCAGACTACAAACGGAAACCTGAACGCTTCTGATGCCCAAATCTTGTCCCGTTGCTCCAGATTCTGCATCCATCAGTTTATAGAGATTAATAACCATGCGACGGAAGCTTCCACATTAAATACAGTTTCTTACATACAGTGTTTCCTCCGACGGTGGCATCACCAGGTTTATAATCTCAGACACCACTGAAGTGTTTCTACATGCCGAGTAGATTGACCTGAGCGCCCCTCAGAGAGCACGTTGTGTCCTCGTGGAAAGGTGAAGAAGTCGGAGAGGTGACGCTAACACACTGAAACAGGAACACACTCCCCCGCAAGCTCTGAATAAACATGAGATCTGATTTAGACCTTTAAGACCACGAGCGTGGTGTGTGTGGTTATTATTAGTCTCCGTCAGCCTCCGTCACCTCTCCAACCTAATCTGCCTGCTCTGAGAGTGATTCTAGAAAACAGATTAGATGATGGGGCCCTGTCTGACAGTTACCAGCTAACATTATGCTGCATTGTCCTTTTCACGTGCTGAACTGTGCTGAAAAATTTACCACTGCAGGACAAACATGCTGTAATCTGAAGAGGTTTTGGGATGGAGGTTTGGTGTTGCTTGGTTTGAAATAGATTTTTTTTATCCTAGCGACCTCAAGAGGTTTGAAACGCTGACTTTGGGTTTCTAGCCACCCTGTCTCGTCCCTGTCAGGCCCCTAAACTCCCCCATCCTCCATCCCATCAACCCCCCACTCTAAAACTGCCTCTTCCCCCTCTGAAAAATATGCAAATGTATGAAAGTAGGTTACAGACACCCCCCCTCCTCCGTCTGCGCTGTGGGATTTGGAAAGAGGAAAGAAACGCTCCAGCCTCCGGTCCGCCGCTGCTCCTCTTCTTCGCTCACGGCTGGATCACATTCGGACATTGGATTTCCTGACCGCATGGCCTGGTAGACGTCACAGATCCAGCAACCAGGGGTGTGTATCGGAGCGAGTCTTAGCGGTGGCTGATGGCTGATGGCTGATGGCTGATGGCTGAAGCTGGAGCGTCCCTCCTGGTTTGTGGAGGACAGTTAAGGTCAACAGGAGAAAGCTCTGAGGATGATGCATTCCCCCCTGCAGCTCCGGCACGGGGAGACTGCTGCTGCCTCAGTGCTGCTCGTACACATGCACATGGTAGATTTTTATTAAACTTCAAGCTTTCAGTCCGTCACTGTCATCCACGTTGTATGATCCCTGATGGGAGCTAGTGCATTTTCCTGACAGCTTTGTTTTATTGAACTGTCTCCTCAGTTGTTTTTAACGTAAAGACCTGATGATTCAGAGGATACATTAGGACTCAGTTAGTGATGCACCGATACCCCTTTTTTTCAGACCGAGTACAAGTACTTACATTTGGGTACTCGCCGATACCGAGTACCGTTACGAGTACTTCTCTGTGCCAAAAGACCCTCGTTAACAGCCAGCTGGAGGGTGTGAGCGACACACGGCAGGCTGGGGAGTCCCGCATACGAGGCGGTGCGCCGCCACCGGCTCTAGGTCGGCTTGGAAAGGCTCCGGGCGAAGGTGCTTCCCGGAGCCGTGGCCAAAGTGCTCACTGCGCCCTCTCTACCCGCCGGGGAGGGACGGTATCGGTGCCGTTGTACCGGAGCCGTTTTGCGAGTACAAGTACATGAGCACAGTATCGGACCTCGATCATCCCTAGACTCAGTCTCATGACCACCATATTTCACCGGCCACGACCACGTACAGTAGTTATAGGTGGCAAAACTTACTTTAACCGTAGAGGTGGCCGTCTGGCAGATGGGAATCATTTTGGAAGCTACTGGTCAGTTGGGTTCAGAAGGTAGAGAGGGACGTTCATGTGGTCCTATACCTGGATCCAGCTGTGCTGCATTTTGCAGTCCAAGGACCTGTTTTGTCGTTTATGTCGTGACAAACTGTAAACAACGCAGCCTCCTCATTCATTTCAACTGTCAGGTTTCCGTCCAAATTTAGCACAAATTTCCATAAAATCTACAACAGATTTATTGTGAATGATTGCATGTTTCCATCCACCACTGTTATATGATTATTAGGAGTTGGTTTATGGTAGGGATGTTAATAATTAACCGTTAACCGACATTAAGCATTTTAACCGATTAACGCTATCGGATAAAACGGTTAAAAGAAATGTTAATAATTAATTAAAAAGCTTAGAAAAACTCGTCATTTAAAGGAGAAAAGCTGGTCCACCTTAAGAGAGTCTGAGCCGGAGTTACAGATACAGGAAGTTGGCTCGGGTCTTGAGCTCGCTTGAGCGGAGGAGTTGTAGCCTGGTAGCATTTATTCACCGACAAATAAACTGTACACACACTGCTACACCTACGTTCACAGCTAGAACGCCACCCGACAACCTCACATTCACCGCCAACACACACACACGGTCTGTTGGAAACTCGCTAAAGCTATGCCGCGCTGACAGACTGTACGTGTGTGGCTACGGGGAGCACGAAGCTACCAGCAGAGCTACAGATTCTAACGTAGCACAAACACACACACTGTTTGTCGGACAATCGCTATCGTTAATCCGGGCAGACAGAGTGTCGTTACGCCGGGCAGACACACAGCTGACAACCTGCTGAATTAAACTAAATGTGCGGTGGAGACTTTTACTGGGAAAGTGGCATCATGTCCGCGTCCCAAGTTATCTATCTGCTAAGCTAACGCTCCCGGACGGTGAACTTGAGACAGTGAACGCAGCATATGCTCCGGTACGGGTGAACTGGAGACTGTCTGTTGTGCTCATACACTGCAGCTGGAGCACCGCTGCATTAGACGCAGTAATCTTGTCAGTTAACGGTTAATAATCGGTTAACGAGGGTCAGTTATCGGTGAAGAAATGTTTCAAAATTAGCATCCCTAGTTTATGGAGATAAACACTATTTCTTCAGTTCTCCTTCTATCAATTCACCAACTTCACCAGTTTCTCATGTTTTTTTATGCACAAATTGGAAATGTGCATTAAAATGTTCATAGAAATGCACTTAATGAGGCTCTAACAACAATACGTAGTCGTCCAGCTAAAAAGTTGACCCAGCACTGTATAGATAATATAATGAAGAAATGCTCGTTATTGTGTCTGGCAACGCGCAAAGATGTTCCAATCAATACAGTATCTACTCGTAGTGACTACGGCGTCATTTTCAGGTTCATACTTTTATTTATATACATATACTGTAGAAATATTGGTGGCGTTTTCTATATAAATATAGCTATAAACACTAAATAAATATTAATAATGCATTATAACAATAATCATAAAGCATTGAAAGCAGTTTATAATGACTTATATAGTTTATATCTATATCTATACTATAATAGGGCTTACCTGAATGCTTTGAAGCTCCGACTGTTGCCATGGTAATCGACCTCCAGATCAGAATGCTTCGGGGGGTTTTTTATATAAAAGTAAAAATGTAATAATAAAGTATATATCCCAAATTAGCCCATGAAATAAGGAATAATCCCACATTATTCATATTCAGCATGAATTATTATGAGTTATTCTCAGACAGATATGGCTGTTTGTTGTGTGTAGAGGTGTGTGTGTGTGTGTGTGTGTGTAGCGGCACTGAAACGGGGGAGATGGAGACAGACAGAAGAAGAACATGTCAGCCTGCTGCGCTGCACCACGAAGCTTCAAATACCTGAATGTTTCTCACTGAAGCTTTGCAGCCCAGTAAATGTCTGCACCTGCAACCTTCACCTCACAGAGAGCTAGAGGTCAGACCAGCCCATAGACGTCAGACCAGCCCATAGTCATGGTCCATGTTGGGTCACCCAGGGCTCCAGGATATCCCCACTAGGAGCGGTTCCCTACTCTACTATCTTCATTTACTCAGCTCAGTGATGACAGCTGAGACTCCGTATTTCAGGAGGGATTTTCACCCTAACAGACATCACAAAGGCTTTTCTTTAGCTTGATTAAACTGAATGAAGTCATTCAGTGAGATGCTGTGACACCCTGAAGGATTCTGAGCTGCGTCTCCGTAGAGCATCGTGTAATCGTTGAATATTATCATGTACTGACTGCGCTGTTTCCTCCTGTATGTTGGGGTACAGGAATGTGCTTCTTCCTAATAACAAGCTCCTTCAGCGGTGATGAATGTAGGGATGCACAGCAGAGTGGGAGGACAGGGAGCAGTGGAGGAGGAAGGAGTGCTCAGTGTAGAGATGTAGAGTCCAGCTGCTCCACCTACAGGCCGCTCACGGGAACTTCAGCTGCTTCAGATGTAGATGTTTTACTGAATCATTACGTGTTAATGGGCTGAAGTCTTTTCAATGAATACATAATCAATCAAACTGCATTGTGTCCATATCAGAGGTGGGCCGACCTGATTTGTGATCACATTTTCACCAGCTAAACTTATTTTTATATATAGCTATATGTCTTTTTGTTTGCACAAATGCATATTAATATTAGGTCTGTGAGCTGCAATTTCATCATAAAAATCATTACGTGTTTTCTTTATTTCAGAGCACAATATTGGTGAAGTCCTTCCAGACCCTGAAGAAGACATAAACCAGGTTGGTTGACCCTCTGACTCTATATTTATGTTTTAATATTAAAGAGGTAGATGAGTAGAGTGTTCCTACAGAGGCAGGGACCTCACACGGTGGCAGAGAGAAAAGAACGGTCAAAGTTGAAGCAGCAGACTTTTAGTCTGAATCCTACATTTCCCATAATGCATCTTTTTCTTAGATCCTCTGCCTAACAAATATCCACATCTTTCAAACTTCATCAAGTGTGGGACGCCGGGGTTTCTGTTCTAAATGTGCCTCATCATCACTATGACATCATAAGGTTATTTCCTCCGACTTGACAAAGCGACATTAGGCTCGTTGGAGATGAGCATGACCTGCATAGAAGCGATCATCGGCGATCACCGCGCAATGCATGCCGGTAAGATTTGTGTCCGACTTTATGCCGACTCGCTCAGACGTCGTGCACACGTGGGCAACGATGAGGCGGCCGCAGTTTTTAGAGCCAGGCGCCGTAGCTGCTCTCCGCTGACTGCAAGACCCAGGGCATTATGGGAAGCGCCTGGCTCGCGCCTGATCAAAGAGCTGATTGGCTCTTAGTTTTCACAGCAAACACCACGTGTTGTAGAAAGTCACAACTCTCTGTGTAATTGTAATATTTAACGCTAGATTGTATTAGTTTCATGTTGTGCAATAAAGGTTTCATCTGTTAACAAGCATCTTGTGTGGTTGATAATAATAATTACTATAATAATGAAGGTTATTTATATAACACTTATCAAAACGGGGTGGACATAAAAATAATAAAGGATAGAATCCAATGCCAGATACACGCACATTTCAACATAGATTTACAAACAAATATAAATAAATCCCAATGTGATCTGAAAACTACAAGTGGCCTACAGATCGGATCTAACAGGAAGTCACTTTTTCTGTGACTTCCTGTAAATTTTTTGAAGGCTGCAGGAAACGGCTGGAAACTGTCCGACTTGACTGCAGCTTTTAGTCTCGGCCGCCTGATCTCCTCTACTTTCCAGGCGAGGCGCAGTTCATCTCCAACGAGCCTATGGATGCTATTGATAATGAGGATATTGAGGATATTGATGATATTGAGGATATTGATGATATTGAGGATGTTGAGGATATTGAGGATGTTGAGGATATTGAGGATATTGATGATATTGAGGATGTTGAGGATGTTGAGGATGTTGAGGATATTGATGATATTGATGATATCGAGGATATTGATGATACTGAGGATGTTGAGGATATTGGTGATATTGAGGATGTTGCTGATGTCGATTAGGATATTCATGATGATGATGATGATGACCTTGTTGGCGCTGTTGATAATGTTAATGATGTCGATGACAAAAAAAATAAAAGTCTGCTTCTATCCACCCTGTGCGTTGCCTCTGTGCACGGCCTGTCGGCACCATGTGTCCGATCACACTTGAAGCTGTTGTTGGCACTTACTCACGTTGTTCCCTCCTATCTAGATCCTTGCTTGTGTTGTAGGAACTCTCAGATGTACGTCGCTTTGAACTAGGGATGTTAATAATTAACGGTTTAACCGTTAACCGACATTAAGCATTTTAACCGATTAACGCTATCGGTTTTTAGATTTATTTTTTTTCAAAATTAGCATCCGTACTTTGGACTTAAGCGTCTGCTAAATGAAATTGTAGAATTGTAGACAACAGAGCCACAGCAGACGGTATAGAGCTGTGATGAGAAGGAGCTTGTTAAGGTGTTAATGTAGTCTGTGGAGGGTCTGGTACCCAGAGAGGGCCATCTGAAGGCCCATCAGGTCTCCGGCCTATCACAGCCTCTCTGGTTAGTGAGGACCTAGTAGATCTTTACTCTATTTTACGTTGCCACAGAGGGAAAAGCACGGGTGTAACTAATAATGATGCTGATGGACACTGCAGCTGGAACACTAAACTGAATGCAGCCGTTATTAATCACATTAGTTCCTCCTGGGCCTCTGTTCCAAATGTCTGCTGTGTGTTTCCCCATTATGGTTTAACATTCATTTCTCTGCTCATCATCATTATACCTGGGTAATGAAGAAACAGTGTGTGGTGTTGTAGTTCCAGCATAGCCCACCAGGGGGCAGTGCTGACCAACTGTCGTAGCAACACTGTAGTTTCCATTGAACATTGAGTGAATGCATTGAATGAATAGAATACCATTAATTCATATTGTACAGATATGCACAGAAGAGTTGTGGTGGTGATAGATTAGCAGGACAATCCTAACCAGCCCTGTAGCTCTTCACACTCTTCACCCTTCGTGTTCAACTCACAATGTTACACACTAATCTGATATTATACAACTTCAGAATTCACAGTTGAAATTAAAGGTCCCATATCGTGCTCATTTTCAGTTTCATACTTGTATTTTGTGTTTCTACTAGAACATGTTTACATGCTGTAATGTTCAAAAAACCCTTTATTTTCCTCATACTGTCTGCTTGAATATACCTGTATTTACCCTCTGTTTGAAACGCTCCGTTTTAGTGCATTTCAACGGAATTGACACAGAATTGCGTTGCTAGGCAACAGTCTGGGTCCATGTTTACTTCCTGTCAGCTGATGTCATTCACATACACTGCAACAAGGAATAAACTGGGACACATTCAGAATGTTTAAAACCGTGTAATGGTCTAAATATTGTATATTTGTGACATCACAAATGGACAGAAATCCTAACGGCTTGTTTCAAACGCACAATTTCTGAATACGGGCTGTGTGTATTTCTCCGTATATTGAGCGCTTCGATACTTTCACAGTATATAGAACTTAAACCTGCTTTATAATATAAAAGACATGAAAATCTAACTTTTTACAATATGGGACCTTTAAAGCAGGTGGACAGATAAAACATTCTCAGGTTTATATTAATCTAATTATTATTTGATGGGGTATATGGGCAGTGCTGTCTTCTTCCACACTACCACTAGGAGTCACCCAGCTCAAGCTGAAATGATTTTCTCAGACTTTTGTCTGTGGTGGAGGGCACCACTAGTTATAGTTGCCTAGTATAACTACATATTATGCATGTTTTCTTCCTCCATCCAATGATCTATCAGGGCAACCTGTTCCCATTCACTGCTCCTACTTACACTTCTGAAAAGTAATACTAATTCGTATATAACCCAGGTAATGGTGAGCCAGGACGTCAGGGCTGTCTCAGTCAGGTGACGTACTATAAAGAGAGACAAAGTCCTCGTAGGGAGGATGGACGGGTCCAACAAACACAGGACTTTCACCTCTGTTTGTGTCCTTTGTGAAACCAAAAGTCACTTATTTTACTGTACTTTAGTTATATATACTTAACTAATGCCACGTACACAAGTTACAAACATAGGCTACTTATTTTAACCCAAACCATGATCTTAAACCTAACCAAGGAGTTTTGTTGCCTAAACCTAAAGTTTTTGTTTCAATCCTCAACATTAGGTTAAGGCAACAAAACTACAACTTCTTTAGGTTTATGCAACAAAACTGCAACTTCTTTAGGTTTAGGCAACAAAACTACAACTTCTTTAGGTTTATGCAACAAAACTGCAACTTCTTTAGGTTTAGGCAACAAAACGACAACTTCTTTAGGTTTCGGGAATAAAACTACAACTTCTTTATGTTTAGGGAATAAAACTACCACTTCTTTAGGTTTAGGCAACAAAATTACAACTTCTTTAGGTTTAGGGAATAAAACTACAACTTCTTTAGGTTTAGGCAACAAAACTACAACTTCTTTCGGTTAAGGGAATAAAACTACAACTTATTTAGGTTTAGGGAATAAAACTACAACTTCTCTATGTTTAGGGAATAAAACTACAACTTCTTTAGGTTTAGGGAACAAAACTACAACTTCTTTAGGTTAAGGCAACAAAACTACAACTTCTTTAGGTTTAGGCAACAAAACTGCAACTTCTTTAGGTTTAGGCAACAAAACTACAACTTCTTTAGGTTTATGCAACAAAACTGCAACTTCTTTAGGTTTAGGCAACAAAACTACAACTCCTCTAGGTTTAAAACTACAACTCCTTTAGGTTTAGGCAACAAAAAAAAACACAATTAAGTTTAGGGGAAAACACTCTGTTTTGGGTTCATATACTACGAACACAAAGTTGGTTTCACCCTGTCAATACTACAGTGTCTGACTTCCTCTTCTGCTCCTGTCATAATTACTACGGTCACTAGAGGTCGCTGTCGTCTTCTTCTTTCGGTGATCTACCATGTGAATAGATGATAAAACCTACTAATGGGTGTAGTAGGTCCCTTCTGACCCACATGTATGGGGCTTATAGCGACTGATAACGCCTATTTAATAGCCTGACAACAGTCTAATCAGCTGTTCCTGTAATGGTGTTTAGCACTTTTACAGTTACTGTCTCATGTAGTGTCAGTTGCATATTCAAAAGGTTGTTTCTGGTATTTTTTCAAGAGCGCTTTTATGCCAAGTTGTGGATCAGAGAGTAGGGGGGGGAGCCAGAGGAGGAGAGCAGGAGGCGTCCCAGCCCATCTATGTGACAGCAGCTCTGTGGCTGCTTCATGTGCTCGGCTGGCTGCCCCTCCCATCCCCTCCTTCCTCTGTCTAAAGTTGTCCAGGCACACTGTGTGTCAGTCCTCAGCATTAGGCTGGGGGAGTGAGGAGCACATCGGAGCCTGCAGGGTAGCTGAGGGGGACAGATTAGAGCGAGTGAGGCCGAGCCATGGCTCTGCTGCTGGACAGCTCCCCCCCCACAGCAGACTACTACTGCCTGGTCCGCCGCAGGTGCAGGAGGAGGAGGAAGAAACGCTCCGAGCGCAAAGGTACACCTCCGTCCTCTGCCTGCTGCTCTATACTCCGTCTACTCCGTCTGTCTGTGTGTGTTAGAGGACCTACAACAGGGAGTTTGGAGCAGCGCTGCTGTTCAGAGGACTGTGTTGGTGTTGTTCATGGACTGGATTGGTTGATTGTCATCATGGAAGGTCAGATGAAGCTGCTTGTTGTCCTGATGACTCCTGTGCTCTACGTAGATGTGCTGGTTAGAACAAGACACAACTCTGAAGGATCTCACATTTAACTTTTTTCTTTTTTCTTTGAGCTCTATAGGCATCATCTTTCTTTATGGAAATAGCACAAAATATAATAGATTTCAAGTGTAAATTCTGCTGGATTCTTGTGGTGAATAACATGTTTTAATCCAAACTTGATGTACTGAAGGTCTTAAGATGTCTTCTGAAACATCAGAACTTCAAAACAAAGAGGGCTAAAGAATGCACTTTTAATATTCTGTCAGTTATTTCTTCATACCAGAACAAGATCTTGATCACTGTGTTAGTACGTAACTTACTGCAAGGAGTCAAATAACAAAGAGGAATCCAAAAATCTGTCCTCAGAACTGAAAAGGAAATAATACGAGAGCCTGACAGATGCTGGAATTTTGAGACATTATCAGTATTTTAGAGATTAAAATGATGATAACATGAACACATAAGGTTGACATTTTTTATACGGACCTTCTCAGAAAAAACCCCCCAAAAAACTCGGCTGAGATGTCCATTCACAGTAAACGTGGACTTTCAACAATCTCCATGAATTTCTCTCCATTTAAATGAAATAAAAGTTCTTTTAACGGACAGAGCAACACATGAAACATTAAATATTTGACATATGAAATGTCATTTTTAAAGATAAACAAATGCAATGAAAATGCTGTTATAGCCGTATAAAACCAACAAAAAGTCATTTAATCTGCAGTTTTAGTAGAAGCAGATCAGACCTGCTCAGCTGTGTGGTGGGACACGTTCTATCAGCATCACCCTGAATTTACCTCATTACTGACAATCATTGTCTAAAAGATATATTATACTGATATTGTTTTCATACTGTTTATAATCAGAAGACTTTGTGTTCAGTAATAATAACAATACCACATTTATCATTAATATTCAACCAACAGCAGCACTAAACGATGAACTGGAGGCACCAGGAGCTGCTCAGCTCTCCCTGTGAGCTGCTCCTTGGTTTAACAGGAGTTTGAGTGCACTGTAATGGGGGCATACTAACAGTATAAGACAGGGGTCAGCAACCTGCGTCTCTGTAGCTCCTCTCCAGTGGCTCCCTGTGGAGTTTTAAAAATGGAAATGAATAACTGTTTTTTGTTTACATTTTCATTTTTATTTATCATTGTTGTAGGTCTATGGTACGACGGTACGACGGAGTATTAGGGCCACATTGAGGAAAAAAAATAAATTGGAGATCTGAGAAAGTTATGACTTTATTCTCGTAATATTACGACTTTTTTCTCGTAAAGTTAGGACTTTATTCTCGTAATATTAAGACTTTTTTCTCGTAAAGTTAGGACTTTATACGTAATATTACGACTTATTTTTCTCGTAAAGTTACGACTTTATTCTCGTAATATTACAAACTTTTTACTCCTAAAGTTACGACTTTATTCTCGTAATATTACGACTTTTTTTCTCGTAAAGTTAGGACTTTATTCTCATAATATTACAACTGTTTTCTCGTAATATTCTGACTTTATTCTCGTAATATTACGACTTTATTCTGTAAATCTCAGATGTTTTTCCCCTCAATGTGGCCCTAACACTCCGTAGTACATTGTCTCTTTGGCCCTCACTGCATTAGACTTATATACTATATACTTAGACTATAAACTGTGTTACCTTCATCACAATGCTCAAATGTTTTGCGGCTCCAGACAGATTTTTTTTTTTTTGCCTAAAGTGGCTCTTTTGATAGTAAAGGTTGCCGACCCCTGGTATAAGACCTCACAATTAGGCCTACACATGGACACGACTCCCGTCAGTTTTACGTTATCGACCTAAACCTAAACGATTATTTCCAAAGTGAACTCCAGAAATCGATTCACAATTCTTAAACCTCTCTTCTGTAGCTGAGAATGTGATTAGTATTGGTTCTGGATGTGTTCCCCCCCCCGCCCCCAAACAAAATCACGTTCCCATTAAACTAAACTAGAGAACCAACATACGTTTGGAGGAAAACGAGGATTAAAGTCGCAGTTTTAGACAGTTTTAAACACGTGATTAATGTTGTAGATGGAAACAAAACACTTGGATATGTTCAGATAACCAAACTACTGTGTATTTTGTGTACTTGTGTACTTCATGGTTTAAGCAATTAATCGATAAGTCGATAAACAGACGATTAATTGGCAACTATTGTGATCGTTTAAATCATATGTAATACAAAAACATTTCATGGTTTCAGCTTCACAGATGAGGATGAGCTGATTCCTTTTAGTTATTTTAATAATTCAGATGTATGTTTTAATAATGTTGAGGTTTGAACTGGACAAAACAGACATTATCAGCAGATTAATGAAAATAATCATGAGTTTAATAGTTGAAAAGGAGCTCAACCAACTACAACAGTAAAATCCTGCTTTTACATGAATGCATGAGTAATAATAATCTACTGATAGAACATAGAATAACAGTCACAGGGGACACTTTTACTTTTAATACTTCATACTTTTACTGCAGGATTTTTACTGTGTTTAACAGAGTGTTTTTACACTGTGGCATTAGTACTTTTATTTCAGTAAAGCATCTGAATACTTCCTCCACCACGTCTATATATAATTACGACAGAGTATTAGGGCCACATTGAGGGAAAAAAAAGATCGGAGATTTCGAGAATAAAGTCGTAATATTACAAGAATAAAGTTAGAAATGTAGAGAAAAAAGTGGTAGTATTATGAGAATAAAGTGATAATGTTATAAAGTAGTAATTGTACGTGTTATTTTAGAGGGGAAATAGTGTGAAAATGAGGAACGTGGAGCATCTTGTGAAGTTCTACTTTAGTTTAGGTTTCACTAATAACCAAATACTTCATCTTTTGGCTCATCAGCAGCACATTATCATCAGTATCAGGACCTGGAAAAGATTGTGAAAGAAACTGAGTTTATTCTGAAGAGAGAACCAAACAGACCTGATGGAGGAACTGACTCTTTAGAGGACGAGGAGATGACTTTTATTATCCTAAAGTTATGACTTTATTCTCCTAATATTACGACTTTTACTATCCTAAAGTTATGACTTTATTCTCCTAATATTACAGTTTTTTCCCCTAAGGTTATGACTTAATTCTCGTAATATTACAACTTTTTTCTCTCCTAAAGATATGACTTTATTCTCGTAATATTACGACTTTGTTTCTTGTAAAGTTATGACTTTATTCTCAAAATTTCTGATTTTTTTTTCCCTCAATGTGGCCCTGATACTCTGTCGTATATAATAATATAAATAATATATAGAGACATTAAGACTGTTTGTTCTTTCTAGATGAATTAACTCGCTCATGACAGATGTTGAGTTGTGTTTGACTTCAGCTCAGAGGTGTGTCCCTGCCTCTCCTGGTATCATCTAACTGTGCCAGACGTGTCAATGAATCCTTAATAAGAAAACACTCTACAGAAGCGTTTACTTCCTCTCTCAGTAAATGTCAGACATGTATATATTTAGTGTTTGTTGTAGCTTGCTTCTGAGGCAAAGAGCAGAACTACAGATCCGCTCAACTCCGTCCCGTCCTGCTTCGTTTGCTCCGTGCACGATCGCAAACGTCTGCTAATATTTTCACTAGCTGCTAAAGTCAAGTGCACTTAATCCTCACATTAATTCACATCCCAGCTATCGCCACAAAAAGCCACAGCAGCAGTGATTTTTCATCTTTTTATCCCACTCGGGAGAATTGAATTTGAACTGTTATTCATGGAGAGTGTGGTAAACAATACTAATGTGTAAAAAGACGGGAGCCATTGTACATACTTTGCATGCGGGGCGGGTGTGAGAAGCCCATCATTTCCGTGTCCCTGCTAAGCGGGGTGTTGTGAGATGAACTGAAGTGTGAGTTTAATCTACTGGGAGCAAAAGTGAATTCCAGACGAGGTATAAGCCGATGTGCTCTGTGAGGCGTGTACGGCACGCCGCCGCTAAGGGATGTGTCTGTCGGCCCAAAACCGCAGCCGCAGATCTGTGTCTGGCAAACAGCCGGCGCTCTGTGATGTGGAGGAGTTGATAGAGCCCCCCCCCCCAGCTCTCCTCCTCCCTGCAGCCAGGTCGGCCTGAAGCTCTGCTGATAACCCGACTCTCCTCAGGGCTCAGGGCTGTGAGTCCGTCACACAGGTAGAGAACCGCAGCATGAAGGGCACACTCATCTAGCACTTCTACTAATGTTGACTTTTAATCTAAGCCAGATTCAATGCAAGATTTGTAATAGGGATGCACCGATACCAGTTCGGGTGGGGAGCGCTGTAAAGCTGCGGCCGCGAGCCACCTTCGCCCCGAGCCTTTCCAAGCCGACCTAGAAGCGGTGGCGGCGCACCGCCTCGTATGCGGAACTCCACCAGCCGGCCGTGTGCCGCTCACACCCTCCAGCTGGCTGTTAACGAGGGTCTTTTGGCTCAGAGAAGTACTCGTATCGGTACTCGTATCGGTACTCAGTATCAGCGAGTACCCAAATGTAAGTACTTGTACTCGGTCTGAAAAAAAGTGGTATGGGTGCATCCCTGCTGTTACTACTCCTGTACAGCGCTGCAAGAAGGAATCAGATCATTAAAGGTTTAAAGGTTAACTTCACTATTTTTCAACCTGGACCCTGTTGCCACATGTTTTTGTGTCTAAGTGACTAATGGAGATGACGTCTCATCCACGTTGTGGAAATCATCTAAATATTCAGCCGTGATATTGAAAATCTTTTAGATAACACTAAGCTACGCTTTCTGTCCTCCAACACAACAAACTCTGACAACACCGCCACTCCTCTCTCCACCTCTCACTCACATTTCCACTGTTTCCACCATCTTCAGTAACAAGTCACATGACACAATAATCTGTCTATATTCTGTTCAAATGCTGCTGTAGATGCTTTAGTTTTGTGGCTTATCTTTGGTCCATAAATCAGCATCAATGTGACCATGTGTCCTTAAGGAGCGTAGACGCGATAGAAAAGTGATTATTATTCCTGGAAACACACTACTTCATTAATGTGCTATACCTGTGAAAGCTGGAGCCAGCTGAGAGCACGGACAGTAACTGTGAGGCGTGCACAGACATCCGCTTCTTGTTAGGCATCAGTAGACAGCACCAACCTTCCACCCTCCACCTCCTCCACCTGCCTGTCCATCAGCTCCTGCTCTCGCTAATCCTGATGCCATGGGGTGTGAAATTCAACATCAGCCCTGAGCCGTCTCTCTCTGGGAGATAGCGGAGGACCCGGCCCGGCCTTGACTGGGGTGAAGAGAACATTGATAGCCATCTGTTGTGCACGGCGAGGCCAGTGATGCAGAGACAATGGGGTGGAGGAGGGTCAGCGACCGCGAGGGGAAACCTGGAATCTCTCACGCCGACCTTCTGACACCTTCTGGAAAATGAAAAAGTCATTTGAGCTCGAACAAAGTTGAAGCCTGTCACCTCAGATCACCTGGTCAGAGGTTGAACTGGTGACTACAAGGTCAGGAACTCGAGAGCGGTCACATAAGATCTCTTTAAGTTGTTTCTGAATATGAACAGCTGCATTTCACACGACTTTCAGATCAGTTTTTTAAACCTCTCTGAAACTTCCAAAGCTCTCGTCTCTTCCCCTCAGCTCTCTACATATCTGCTCTACAATATTGTTATTAACGGAGTATCCCTTAAAAGGGATGCAACAAATCCATTGTTGCCTCTCAAGTAGCTTATCAGACTGTTAACAATAACCGGTGAACAGAAGAGGAAGTCTTGGCCCGGATATCTGCTGGCTCAAGCCTCCAGGAAGAGCGCCGGTCGTTGATCCCAACTTTCATAGTGGCCAAACGGCGGTACTGCAACTTCCGTGTCCGTAACGTGATGCCATTGGACCCCAAAAGACTTTTCCCCATAGACTTATATTGAGAAAGAGACGTCTGTAACTCAGCGGACAATTTATTTTGCGGTGAATCAACTTCCCAGTATGAACACTCTAATAGTCCTTATTTAAAAAAGTTTTAAAGTTGTAAAACGCACTAATAGCTGAATCCAGAGTTATTTCCCTTCCTTCGTTCATTTAAATGAGACCCAGACCGAGGCTGGAGCGTAAGCCGTGGCGCATGTTCCATGTGCCCAAGATCCGGGTACTTTTCCAGACGGAAGTTGAGCCATTTAGGCTTCATGCGCCACTGAGGCACTTTCATAGGACTGAACGGGGCCCCGCCTCCAACGCTGGATCCAGTTCTCTTCATACATCCATCTGCTGGCTACACCAGAACACCAGAGATGTTAGCCGTTGCCCCCAGAGGCTGAACCACTGTCAGACCGACAGCTGATGGGTTCCCAGGTTGTGTTGAGCCAAGCTACTGTAGGTCACGGAAAGTAAAAGCTCATTGCTCCTAAAACCAAAAGGATATCTCATTTCTGGTTTCAGCACATGTTAAATACTTCTTCTTGTTTCATTTATGTAATTGTAGCCACTCGTCTAGCAGAGAAAACAACCTTAGGGCCCATAAACTCCTCAATTGAGCAGGAACAAGAAAATGAAGGCTAAAAACCATTTATTTTCCATTTACCAAGCCAGAATAGTAAAGTTACCCCTGTAAGGAGATGTAGTCCTATGGGAAGACATTCCTGCTCTACTGGTTCCTCAGCATGCATGGCTCCGTGTCCCAGTTGGCCACCACGAGCAGAGCCTTCACAAGCATGTAGTCTGCAGCAATGTTCAGGCCCAGGAGGCCCAGGAGGCCCGGCTACCTGTGATAGCGTTAAATGAAAATGAGAGAGTGTGCCAGGGGAACAGTGGGAGGGGGGGGGCGGGGGGGGAAGAAGAGAGTCCTGAGGCTGACAGGGAAATATCTCACTGCAACATGTCAGCATTCACAGCTGCAGTCTCAATTACAGAAAGCTTATAAAATACCAGCGTTTTAGTAGTGTAGGTCTAGATTAAGGGAGGATTTTACCATTTTACCTAGGGATGCACCGATACCAGTATCGGGTATCGGGTCTGATACTGTGCTCATGTACTCGTACTCGCAAAACGGCTCCGATACAACGGCACCGATACCACTTTACGGCAGCGTGATGCTCCACCTCCCCGACAGTGCGGGGCGAGACGGGCCGGTGGTGCACCCGACCCCGCGGGGCCGGGATCCCGCTTCAGGCGGCCCTCACTTTCATTGCGCCACGGGGTTTTGCTTGCACCCTCTGACTCTGCGTGCGTTAGACTCCTTTGTCTGTTTTTCAAGACGGGTCGGGTGGGTTGCAGACATTGCTGCAGACCCCCGGCGCGTGCCCCTGGGCACGACGCGGTTGGGGCGTACTAAGGACAGTCCGCTCCGGTGACACTGTGGCCACGGCCCTGGGAAGCACCTTCGCCCCGAGCCTTTCCGAGCCGACCTAGAGCCGGTCGCGGCGCACCGCCTCGTATGCGGGACTCCCCAGCCCGCCGTGTGTCGCTCACACCCTCCAGCTGGCTGTTAACGAGGGTCTTTTGGCACAGAGAAGTACTCGTATCGGTACTCGGTATCGGCGAGTACCCAAATGTAAGTACTTGTACTTGTCCTCGGTCTGAAAAAAGTGGTATCAGTGCATCCCTAATTTTATCCATCCATGAGGGATGTGCTCAACATTTTTGTTTTGCAGTTATGCATATTTGATCCCTTCCTTTGTATCCAGAAAGGAGCATTGCGTTGGTCTTGTTGAATTAAAGTATATTTGCACCCTGTGACTCTGTCAAGATTAGGTCAGCTTGGCCGAGTGGGAAAGAACATGGAAAACAGAAATGGTGAAAAGCTGTCTTAAAAAGAGCAGAGAGGCCCAATCGCTGTGTTTAGAAATGCTTAAGTAATTGGGTTTCTGTCAGCTATGTGATGCATTAAATGTCATGTTTCTGTAATCATGGTGAGGAACTGAGAGGAAACCCAACTATGCCTTCTGGAGAATAATGATTCCTATGGATAAATACATGCGAGGGAGTTTCTAATTGGCTTTTTACATTTTTACAAGACTTTAGACGGGGAAGCGACAGTCGAGAGATTATTACATGTAAAATAATTTCATTCTGTTTTACACTAAATAGAAGTAGGTCCATTTTGCACAGCTAAACATTGAATTGACTCTCAGAGAAATATTTATAGTGCTAACTTCCAGGTAGCATCCACCTCAGATGACCTTGAGCTGTATTTCATAAATGAGTCCTGTGGTTGTCGGCCCCGAGGCTTCATTCACAATACGCTACCCAAGCATTCTCTCTCCCCGTGGAAGCAGATAATCCACTTAATTGCTTTACCTTCAGGACGGCTGGCTCTTCTCCTTGGCCCCCAGTGGAGAGGGCACTACAGCGGTTTGCTGTCAGCAGCACAAATATCTCTGGGATGGGGGGGGTGGTGGTCTGCATGGAAGCCCTGTTGGTTAAGTGAGTCGCATTAGCGTGTTGAATTGATACAGCCTTCACCCTGCCCCCTCCAGCTACTGCCAGGGCCACGCAGCAAATTAAAGCCGTCATAAAGATTTCACAGAGCCGCTGTGAAAATGTTAGAGAGGTGGCTGAAGCCTGGGAGGGAGGAGTTCCTTCATGCTGTAGTCAACACAGCTGAATGAGACGACACTGAATACCAACGGTTCTCTACAGAGACACATGAAGGGAAGATCTTCTTCTATTAGGAACCCTTTTTGGAAGAAAGAGTTCTTAAAGGATTGTTGAAAGCATGGAAAAGATCCTCCCAGTCACACCCCCAAAAACCTGTGACTGAGAGCTCTGATTGTTGTGGGTTGTGCTGCACCACATCAGCCTCGGCCCTTTAGGGTTCTCACAAGGAACCCTGTGTGGGTTCTAGATGAAACCCTTGGAATATAAAGGATTCTTGGTAAAACCCCCTGGGTGGGTTCTAGATGAAACCCTTGGAATATAAAAGGATTCTTGGTAGAGCCCCCTGGGTGGGTTCTAGATGAAACCCTTTGAATATAAAAGGGTTCTTGGTAGAACCTCCTAGGTGGGTTCTAGATGAAACCCTTGGAATATAAAAGGATTCTTGGTAGAGCCCCCTGGGTGGGTTCTAGATGAAACCCTTTGAATATAAAACGGTTCTTGGTAGAACCCCCTGGGTGGGTTCTAGATGAAACCCTTGGAATATAAAAGGATTCTTGGTAGAACCCCCTGGGTGGG
>CAKALU010061382.1:0-41758 GCA_916700995.1 Hozukius guyotensis | reverse complement strand
AATGTTTTAACTTAGGAAGAGTTCAGAAATCAATATTTGGTGGAATAACCTTGATTTACAATCACAGCTTTCATGTGTCTTGGCATGCTCTCCACCAGTCTTTCACATTGCTGTTGGGTGACTTTATGCCACTCCTGGCGCAGAAATTCAAGCAGCTGGGCTTTGTTTGAGGGCTCGTGAATATCCATCTTCCTCTTGATCGCATTCCAGAGGTTTTCAATGGGATTCAGGTCTGGAGATTGGGCTGGCCATGACAGGGTCCTGATCTGGGGGTCCTTCATCCACACCTTCACTGACCTGGCTGTGTGGCATGGAGCATTGTCCTGCTGGAAAAAACACTCCTCAAAGTTGGGGAATATATATATATATATATATATAAAAAAAAAAAACGAGGGAAAAATATTGCTTGAATTCTGTTTGAGACTTGCGGTTCAAAAGTTAGAGGCCATAACGTAAAGTTCACTGTTATAGAAACACCATCTGGTCAAATTGCACCATATTTGACACTAGTGTTGTCACAATACTGAAATTATGATTTTTTGATACGATACCCTGCCTAAATATCTCGATACCGATACTGAAACGATACCACGGCAAAGATCTGAAACATCAGGAAAAGTAATGGAATAATAGATGACAGAACATGGAACTTAAAAAAAATTTTATTCATTAAAAAAATGAAATGGTATGCATTAATCTCCCCATACTTAAGTTTGTGTGATTTTCTTTTTTTTCTTTTTCTTTTTTTTGATAGTTTATTTTGTATTTGCATTTATTTTTGATATGCAATATATATATATACTGTACATATTCACATTTCATCTCTATTCTTATTTCTATTTTTCTTATAACTTATCTGTGTTTACATATATTTTATTTTTAAAATGGAACAACTGTAATTTCTGATTCTGATATCACTAATGAATAAGGCTTTTTTTTTTGTAAAACAGCGCCCCCGCTGACGAATTAGTAACCGTTAAGGCGGAGAGTGGTACTGCACCACGGAAGACGACGACCCACAAAACGATAATAAATTCAGATGAAGTTCTGTGAGAAGTTGATGAGAGAAAAGCTGCTAAAATCAGGAAGACACCACAGTAACTGTAAAAGCTGTGTTTGTGAAGAGAGAGAAGAGTCGCTCTCACCGGATTGCTTTTCCTCTCCGTCCATTCACGTTACAGAGACGCACGGTAAAATAATACTTTAACACGTGCTCTTTGGTGGATTATGTGTTTGCCGAATTACAGGAGATGCTCGGACAGATTCAGAAAAGATGCTGTATCTAATGTTATCGGTACGTTTGATCGGTAATTAGAGCGGCGCTGTTATTTCCTTCTTTTTTTGAAGGGAGTTCTGCTGATAGAGACACCAGCTCAGAGCGGGACTGTGCAGCCGAAGAGAGATTCATGACCTGCTTTAATCTTCTTTTTCAACTTCCCGTGTTGACTCCATCCTTCTGGTTATCACTACAGTTTATTTTTTGACCACTTGCTCCCACCAGCGGCGAGGTCATAACTGCCTGCTCCCGTGGGATCCCGATCCTAATGGCGTCCTCTAAAGCAGAGCGCTGCACATTGACGCAAACATTCTTAGAGTATCGGTACTAATAAAGCGGGGTATCGTTTTTAACGGCAGTGATTCGCGATACCTTTCTAGTATCGGTATACCGTGCAACACTATTTGCCACTACACTTCCCTTGGTTTCCCCAGCAATACACCCGCCCAGTGTGAAGTCAATCGGATGAGCAGTTCTCGAGATATATGAACAACAGACAGACTTGACTCCTTGCTTTTATGATTGGTGTTAAAAATGGTAACTGTGTCATTTTTGTTTTTAGCTGACAGAGAGAGCCACTACGAGGACGAGGACACCGCCGCTGCCGCCGCCGCCGCCGCCAGCAGCAACAACAAGAAGAGAAAGATCCGGCCATCGTCCCACGGCAGCCGGCCGTCATCCCACGGCAGCCGGCCGTCATCCCACGGCAGCCGGCCATCATCCCACGGCAGCCGGCCAGCATCCCAGGGCAGCCGGCCATCATCCCAGGGCAGCCGGCCATCATCCCACAGCAGCCGGCCGTCATCCCACAGCGGCATGCCCAGCAAGAAGAAGCGACGGTCCTAAAATGTCTCACACACACACACACACACACACACACACACATACACACACACACACACATACTGCCAAACCTAGTTGACCCTTGACCCTTCCCTCTACCCCAACTGGCTCTTTTGACTCATACACTTAACACAAACACACACGCTCAGACACACGATGTGTATATAGATGTAGACGCCCCTTATTTTCGTGTTGGTCGGTGAAGTGTCATGTTGAAATGGTAAGAAAGAACCAGCAGGACAGTCACACACACACACACACTGCATTCATTATCTTCTTCTCCCGTCTTCATTCCTTCCTCATTCTCTCTTTCGTTTCCACCTCCCCATCTCCATCCATCCATCAGGGTTTCATGTTTGTGTGTCTGTGTGTGTGTGCATGTGTGTGTTTAAATGGGTTTTTATTGCGAGCATTGTTTATTTTCTGTTTAAAAAAAGATTGAGTTTCTTAACTAATGGATAATAAAAGAAAAAGGCTTGAAATATCCTCTGCCAAGTGTTTTTATATAAAAGCTGAGAAACTCTCCTCTCCACCTTCCTTGTCTAGGTTTCACTTTCCCCTCATGCTTTCCTCAGTGTTTGTTAAATCGTAGTAATGAGATGGATCATTTGTCTTTTTTTTGAGGGGGGGCAGATACATTTTCTGATTCTTTTTTTAAACGGGGTTTGTAAACTTATGCACACACACACACACGCACACACACATACATACACACCGTCTCCCTCGCACTTGTCCTCCTCTATTCCCCCTTTTTTGTTCATTCTCAGTAGATTTGTTGTTGTACTGTTTAATTCTAAAAATCCAGTTTTTGTTTTTGTAATAAAATTAAAAGGAACTGTAGTTTGTTTTGAATGATCTGTTTTCTGAAATCTTCTGTCCGCATGTTCGGAAACATTATACTTGTTGGGGCGGCTGTGGCTCAGAGGGTAGAGCTGGTCGTCCACCAATCGGAATGTCGGTGGTTCGATCCCCGTCTTCTCCGGGTCACATGTCGATGTGTCCTTGAGCAAGACACTTAACCCTGAATTGCTCCCGAAGGCATAGCCATCGGTGTATGAACGTGTGTGTGAATGCTGACGTGTAGTGTAAATCGCTTTGAGTGGTCGGAAGACTAGAAAAGCGCCGTATAAATACAAGTCCATTTACCATTTATATGATGTTGAAGTAAATGTTTCAAACCCGCCTCCCAACAGCAAGTCGGATCAATGGACTTGTTTGAAAGCCAAATGTTTGAAATGTTTGTGTTTGAATAATCTTTGACAGACAAACTCATTTTCCACTTATGCTTTTTGAGTCAGTATCAGGGTTATTATATATTGCAGTATCAGGGTTATATATATTACTATATATTATTATATTAAACTAAAACGACACTAAGCAGTGGAAAATATTTTTAAACTAAAATTTAAAAAAAAAATCCTTTTAAGAAAAACTAAACAATATTGCCTGGTTTAAAAAAAACTAATAAAAATGAACATGAATTCACAAAAATAGCGTGAAGATTAAACAAATATTATGGCCATTCCTACACAGTTCTCAAACTATGTATTTTGTATGTATATGTAGCTACATACTTCTGAGACAAACTACTGTAAAATTAAATATATAAACACTAAACTAAACCTATAAACTAAAAAAATAAAAAGTAATTGAAAATTCACTATTACAAACCAACAAGTTTGACCTTTTGTGCTGAAAAAGCTGCTTATATTTTTTTACATATTTTAGGTTTGTAGCTCATCTCATCTAAGAATCTGTTGAATGTTAAGTGACTTGTAGGTTAAATGAACTCATGAGGCTTCCTGTGCCTTACAACCAAAACCTGTTCTACTTTGGAAAACAATGTCATGTCACTCAGTGCAGAGAAAGCACGTGTTAAGAACCAGAAACTTGTCTGGTGGGAAGGTTTTCCCCACCTTAGCAATACCCTTTTCTTAAACACAGTTTAGTGTTTTTTTGCGATCAGCGACACAGAGCAAAGATATATTCTGGGACAAGTACAACTTTACAAAGCTAAAGGTAAGTGACCATTATGTACTATTTTGCTTTAAGCTTAAATGTAATAAAAATGTCTTTCTCTCTGTCCTTTACTCTTGAGATTTATCATTTATCATTAACATTTAGCAATGTTTATCTATCTGCAAAAGCATTACTAGCTGATTTAAATCACTGAATGTGGATTTTGTGTCTAAATTACAGCAGCAAATAAAAAAATCATTAGTTGTTTTATCTGTATCGCAATTGAGGGTGTGGTATAATAACACATTTTGTAGTATAGGTAGCTTATGAAGACCTGTTGTGATTTTTGGACGTTTAAACAAACTGACATTTTAAGATGTTTTTATTTGGTTGGTAAAAGTAGCAATACATAATGTAAAAATACTGAAAAGTCCTTAATCTTAAATAAAAGTATAGGAGTAGTATTATCAAAATGTGAAGTGTAAAGTACCAAAAGTAAAAGTACTCTTATATTATTATTGATGCATGAATGTTTTAAGTAGCCTTGAGTTTTTTTAACAACTGCATATATGGTTTGGTTGTCCAATCTGAAATATGATATTATATTATGATAAGTCATGATTTTTATATGTAACATTTTGCAGTATCTGTCAAATAGTGTGGTGGAGTAAAACGTACTATATTTCCATCTGAAATGTAGTCAAATGTAAAGTAGAAGTAACATTCTTCAAATACAAGCATCTCAAATTGTGCTGTTCTGTAATGGACTTACATTCCAGCACTGCATGTACACCCTTGCCAGTGCTTTTAGATACGAGATTTAGAAATGTAAGTTTGCTCTTTATTTACTCTGTTTAGTGTCTGGTAAAAGGTAAATGTTGATGTGTGTATGTTGCAGGAAAACAAAGTGTGAAGAGAGCTGACAAGACATGAAGAGCAGACTGTCCGTCCTCTTGTTCCTCACAGGTAAATATGTGTCTTTTAAGATATAGATTACAATATTTGGATTCGCTGAACCAGCAAGAAAACATAACATTAGTAATTCTCTTTTAGGCCTCAGGTAGAGGAAGAATAGGATGAGTGGTACACAGCCTGTTAGAGCGGTTACCCCCTAGAACAAAACAATTTCTACTGATCCATTGTCGTTGAGATCGTAGTATGGACATTTACATTCACATTTAGCGGAAAGCAATTAAGTAAATTCAGTAGGACTTTAAGTTGTGTTTCTTTCTTATGCTTTTAATCATATTAAAAATCTCAGAAATTGATCTGGGAGCCCTTCTAGACTCCCGACCCCCAAGTTGGGAACCGCTGGTAAACACAATGAGTGGCTTCCTACTGATGAATAGCAGTGTCCTCCATCCACAGGGCTGTGTTCTCTTGGCCGCTGCCTTCCTCATCAGTACCACTTCATCGGTACCGCCCTGCCCTGGTTGAAGGCCCAGACGCACTGCAGAGAGAGGTACACTGACCTGGCCACCGTGTTCGACATCGAGGACATGAGCCGGCTGGTGAACACAGCTCAGGACTCCTCCGATGGCTTTACGGGGAAGGCCTGGATCGGGCTGCACGATAACCTCACCAGCTGGAGGTGGTCATTTTCAGACAGCCGTTACTACGGATACAAAGAGGGCGACTACAGGAACTGGGACTTCAGTCAGCCTGACAACTACGGCGGGGACCAGATGTGTGTGGAGATGTGGAGCGGAGGGGTGTGGGAGGACTCGCAGTGCTTCCTGAGAAACCCCTTCATCTGCTACATCGGTCTCAGTTAGGTTTTATTAATACATTCATAGATGGACACATAAATGGCTTTATGTGTTGTGTTATTACATTAAAGCTGCATCAGGACATTTTAGTTACAGCTCATGACATCTTTCTGCTTCGCTGCAGATGTTGAAGTGAGATTTCTGAAGGTCTTTTCTCTGATCTCTCTTTCTTTTCTTCATCAGGGACCATCGATGCCAATCAGCGTTTCATTTTAGTTGAGCAGGAGATGAGCTGGTCTGACGCTCAGCTTTACTGCAGGAAACGCTACACAGACCTGGCCAGTGTTAGAGACGAGAGAGAGAACCAGGAAATACAGCTTTTGGCCAGAAACAGGACCGTCTGGATTGGCCTCTATAGGTATGGAAAGTGTACATGTGTCCCTTTGTCACTTTGTTTGATGGATTATTTTGTTATAAAGCCAGATTTTTCTTTGTTAAAAACACGATACATGACACTCCAGAGTATTTAGTGACAGACCTTTGTTTGTTTGTGAAGGACGCGGGAATGGTCAGATCAAAGTGTCTCTACCTACCGCTACTGGAAACAGGGACAGCCTGATAATTTCGCTGGGAGACACAACTGCACTGCATCTGATCTGGGCAACGCAGGCCTGTGGTCGGATGAACACTGCAGCAAGGAGCTTGTTTTTATCTGCTATGATGAAAAAGGTGAGAGGGTTTGTCTCAGTTTTGGTGAAAGCCTTGGTGGCTACCGCTTCTCATGCTCAGTATAGTTCTTCATTTCATTCTAACCAAACCATGCAAATAACACCAACTTAGCAAAAATAAGTGGATACGATTTTCCATGAATGGAGAGGATCCCTCGGTTCAAGATGTCTAATTTAAAGGCTCATGTTACTCTGGATAATCCACAGAACACGTTGCCGACAGGAATATTTTCTCTTAAGAAGTGGTTACAATGAAAATTATTCACAGCAAGATCTATTTTTTTTATTTTATATAATATCGACAGTTGAAACTCCAGATGAGGCAGTTTTGTCCACCACTACTACTACCACAGTGACCCCAAACAAAATAACCACCACTGAAGGAGACTCTACCAGGACAAAGCTCACCTCATCTGTGTGGCCTTCAAGCCCAGAAGTGGATCAAACAACATTCATTCCAGGTGAGAGACATCAGTTTAATCAATGGAAGTATGTCAGTTGAAAATGGGTCAGAGTAGGGACTTCTATCAAACACTACATGTAAACTGAACCAAGGAACAATGGTCTGTTTCCATGATTTACTATATCCTTATTGAAGATTGATTTGTGGTAATGTCCAACCCTATGAATTAAAATCATGAATCCATTTTGCTGACAAAACTTTGACAAAAAATATCGAATTTGTTTCAAAATACATAATTTGTCCATGTCTCCATTTTGCAGAGCAAACTCAACAAAAATCATCTTATTCCTCCACCACCACAGTGACCCCAAATAAAAGAACCACCACTGAGCATGATTCAACTACTGCTCATCTCAGTACAGAGATTACCTCGTTTGGACAGCGTTCAACCAAAGGAGTGGACCAAACAACAATCAATACCAGTAAGGACAATTGTTTTTAGTTTTATTGGTGGTGGTAATGAACCCTGTGAATACCATGTTTCCATTTTGCAGGTGAAACTCCAAACAAGTCACTTTTGTCAACCACTACTACGACAACTTCAATGACTCCAAATAAAAGAACCACCACTGAGTATGAATCAACCGCTGGTCATCTCAGTACAGAGATTACCTCGTTTGGACAGCCTTCAACCAAAGAAGTGGACCAAACAACAATCAATACCAGTAAGGAAAATTATTTTTAGTTTTATTGGTGGTGGTAACGAACCCTGTGAAAACAATGTTTCCATTTTGCAGGTGAAACTCCAAACAAGCCACTTTCGTCCACCACTAGAACCACAATGACCCCAAATAAAAAAAACACCACTGAGTATGAATCAACCACAGGTCATCTCAGTACAGAGATGACCTCATTTGAACAGCCTTCAACCTCAGAGGTGGACCAAACACGACCCATTTCCAGTGAGTTAAAATACTTTTATCTTTTACTACTATAGGTGGTGGTACTGTCACACCCTTTGAATACCATACCTCCATTTTGCTTATTTGACTTAAAATATCTAATTTGTCCATGTCTCCAATTTGCAGACCAAACTCCCCAGAAATCATCTCATTCCACCACCACCACCACCACCACCACTCGAACCACAGTGACCCCAAATACAAGAACCACCACTGAGATTGAATCAACTACAGGTCATCTCAGTACAGAGATTACCTCATTTGGACAGCCTTCAACCACAGATGTGGACCAAACAAGAACCAATACCAGTGGGTAAAATTATGTTTAGTTTTATTGATTGGTGTAACGCATCCTCTGAATACCATGTCTCCATTTTACAGAAGAAACTCCAAATCTTCCTTTATTGACCACCACCACCACAGTGACACCAAACAAAATAAGCACCACTGAGGGAGACTCAAGCAGTACACAGATCATCTCATCTGTGCAGCCTTCAACCCCAGAACTGGATCAAACGACATCCATTTCTGGTGAGATAAATAACATTTTTAATTCTTCATTACACCCAGTCAGTATTTACATAGCTTGGGTTGAAGAGAATTTGAATATGGGCATCAATCACACAGCAAATGGACGTTATGGTAAAATATTACAGTATGTCGCCCAAAGGAAGCATGTCATCTGAAAATGGAAAGAGATCGAACAGTGACCCCTGGGGTACACCAACAATAAATTGGGCCCAGGAAGATCTTGCTCCGAACCCTAAGGAGGCTATCTACCATTTCTCAGAGTCTTAAGGTCTCGAGTCGATAATGCCCACTATCCATGTATTATTTGAGTTAGAAATATCTTCTCCAATATTGCAGACCACACTCCCCACAAATCATCTCATTCCACCACCACCACAGTGACCCCAAATAAAAGAACCACCACTGAGTATGAATCAACCACAGGACATCTCAGTACAGAGATTACCTCGTTTGGACAGCCTTCAACCAAAGAAGTGGACCAAACAACAATCAATACCAGTAAGTAAAATTATTTTTAGTTTTATTGGTAGTGGTAATGAACCCTGTGAATACCATGTTTCCATTTTGCAGGTGAAACTCCAAACAAGCCAGTTTCGTCCACCACTAGAACCACAGTGACCCCAAATAAAAGAACCACCACTGATACTGAATCAACCACTGGTCATTTCAGTACAGATATTACCTCCTCTGTGCAGCATTCAACCCGAGAGGTGGATCCTACAAGACCAATTTTTAGTGAGTTAAATAACTTTCATGTTTATTGATCATGGTAACGTTGCACCTTGTGAATACCATGTCTCAATTTTGCAGGTGAAACTCCAAACAAGCCACTTTTGTCAACCACTACTACAAGAACTTCAATGACCCCAAATAAAAGAACCACCACTGATACTGAATCAACCACAGGACATCTCAGTACAGAGATGACCTCATTTGAACAGCCTTCAACCACAGTGGTGGACCAAACACGACCCATTTCCAGTGAGTTAAAATACTTTTATCTTTTACTACTATAGGTGGTGGTACTGCCACACCCTGTGAATACCATGCCTCCATTTTGCTTATTTGACTTAAAATATCTCATTTGTCCATGTCTCCAATTTGCAGACCAAACTCCCCAGAAATCATCTTATTCCACCACCACCACCACTCGAACCACAGTGACCCCAAATGAAAGAACCACCACTGACATTGAATCAACTACTGGTCATCTCAGTACAGAGATTACCTCATTTGGACAGTCTTCAACCACAGATGTGGACCAAACAAGAACCAATACCAGTGGGTAAAATTATTTTTAGTTTTATTGATTGGTGTAACGCATCCTCTGAATACCAAGTCTCCATTTTACAGAAGAAACTCCAAATCCTCCTTTATTGTCTACCACCACCACCACAGTGACACCAAACAAAATAAGCACCACTGCGGGAGACTCAAGCAGTACACAGATCATCTCATCTGTGCAGCCTTCAACTCCAGAACTGGATCAAACGACATCCATTCCTGGTGAGATAAATAACATTATTCATTGTTCAATACACCCAGTCAGTATTTACATAGCTTGGGTTGAAAAGAATTTGAACATGGGCATCAATCACACAGCAAATGGAAGTTATGGTAAAATATTACAGTATGTCGCCCAAAGGAAGTATGTCATTTGAAATGGAAAGGGCTCGAACAGTGACCACTGGGGTACACCAACTATAAATTGGGCCCAGGAAGATCTTGCTCCAAACCCTAAGGAGGCAATCCACCATTTCTCAGAGTCCTAAGGTCTCGAGTCAATATTGCCCACTATCCATGTATTATTTGAGTTAGAAATACAGTATGTTCTCTATTGCAGTGTATGCAACAAAAATATCTAATTCGACTGTAAATATATAATTCGTCCATGTCTCCAATTTTGCAGACCACACTCCCCATGAATCATCTCATTCCACCACCACCACCACAGTGACCCCAAGTAAAGGAACCACCACTGAGATTGAATCAACCACAGGACATCTCAGGACAGAGATTACCTCCTCTGGGCAGCATTTAACCCGAGAGGTGGACCAGTCAAGAACTATTACCAGTGAGTTAAATCATTTTAGTTTTATTGATGCTCGTAACGTCGTACCCTGTGAATACCACGTCTCCATTTTGCAGGCGAAACTCCATTGTCCACCACCGAAATGATCACCATCGAGGGAGACTCAACCAGTGCAGGAGTTACTCAGCAGTATTTAACTCCAACAGTGGATCAAAAAACTATTGGTAATTATGATTTTGGTCATCATAAATGGTTTTATCTTCAATAAGACTCTATAGCTAATTCAACTTTTTCTTCTATTTGTGTTCGTGGCGATATTGAATGTTATTGTTCCATTAATTCACCAGTGTCTTGCAAAGGTTGTGCCAAAAGTAAACTTAATTCCAGGGTCCTAAGCAGTCCTTCAGACACCTTTACGGGACGTCACAGTCAACTATAAATTAATTAATGGCTATGTATGTGTGTGTTTCTAAAGTTAATTCAGTTAATGTTGTTTTCAGCAGAACATGTGATTCATCTGGGAGTGAAATTCACCTCTAAGATACCACTGAGTGAAGACGAAATCCAAGAGCTGGTGCTGGTAGAGGTGAGATACAAAATATGAATGTCCAAAACACTACATTTCTATTCTTCACACAAAATATTATATAAATATGTATTATCTAAATTGGATATTTTGTAGTAGTTGTGGTTACATATTATGGTACTGAATGCTCTTTTCTCCTGGTTCCTCTAAAGAGTTCAGTGGTCAGGATCAGTTATAAAATGCCACATGGGTGACACTAAAATTGCTAATTTAAATTCTTTGTGCTTTGCCAGTTTCGCAATCAACTGATAGAAATGGGACTTCCTACAAGCATCAAGGTGGGCTTGAAGAGACCACTGAAATCACGAGAAACCAACTGACTGGAACAGAGGTATTAATGAAGGACCAGTGAAGAAGGCAGAAGTCACGCAGTCGTCTTTTTCTGCTTTGATCACACACAAAATAGTCGAACAAAAGAATAATGTAAAAGTTTTTTTTTGATACAATAAAGTTATTTTCAATTGTCCCTATATATATATAGCTATACCTTTTTATACCAGTTTCACCTTCTGATTTGAGGAATTGAAATTATTTCTGTTGGTTGTTGCTCACACATAAAACATGGATTTTGAGCATATGTAGCATATGGGACAAACCTGGATACCCTTGTTGCTTAATCAGATGCAGGGTTGGGTGGCGTTCAAATAGCAGTACAAGTGACCTTCTTGTAGTTCAGGACGTCTTATAGCTTCATGTCTTTTGTATCTTTATCCACTGTGCTCATTGAGCACTGGTCAATATTGCAATTTGCTATGTCTTTTTTGCACGTAAAGTACAAAACCGTAGTAACATTTTAAAGTTTAGAACAAAAAAAGTCGGTCTACCGCTGCACCGATCAGTTAGTTAGTCTATGTTATTGTGTGATTTCGGATCTGAACTAACGTGTCTTCCACAGCAGCACATTGCTTAGCATTCATCCAAACATCCAAACTGGGAGCGTGTCGACCGCCATCTAAGTGACAGTATGTATGTGTTAATACAATATAAGGATGTATACTATACATGTAGCAGCGTCATCAAGCAGAAACCTACGTCAGGTCATGTGGGAAGATAGCACTTTGACGCTAATACATACATACTGTAGCCTAGATTTGAATGTTTGGATTTGAATACATAAGGAACACCACTGGGACACCACTGGGACAGCTACAGAATTATATAAAAACCCCCAAAAAAAATAATAGACCGGCCCTTTAAGTGTCAAGTGAGTCAAGTTTACTGACACTGCTAGAAGGGTTAAATACAGATCAAATAAAATAGCTTTATTTTCCTCCATAATGTGTCAGCAGATTGTCACAGCCTTCAACAAAACCATAAAGAAGTATGATTGTTTCATATCGTTCACATCATATGATCCGTTACAATTCCAAATGATATTAAATTGCATCATACAACTTTAAGGGTCAGATGAGGGTAAAATGATGCACTGGAGTGCTTTTTGGGGTCTTTTATCCCAGTAGATATAAACACCTGCACATATTCTCACTCAACACTTTAATTCATGTTGTAAAGGTTTTAACTCGGTAGTCGCTCGTCCAAAGATTTTTCCTCTGGTTGTGATAAAGGTGCATTTAGTTCGATTTGATTACACCTTTTGCTTAGCAAAAACTATTTAAACAAATGCAATTTCTCTAACGATGCATTCGTAGTACATTTGCAATCAAAAGTCCAACAATATTTAGTTGAACACTTCTTTTCATTCATTGTGGAGGTTTGGCTTTTCATCTGCCAAATGAGGTCAGTACCACCGTTATTGTCTGATGATACAAGGAAATAAAAGAAAGCGTGCGTGCGAATGCACTAGTTTTACAAGCCGTTGTACAGCCATAAATATGCAGCTCAAGGAGACAAAGTTAGTCACTCAACAACTTTCCCCCTGGCAACAAGAGGTCAACATCTAAATCAGGTAAGAACCAATTTTCAGTTTTCAGATTTCAAGGGGTAGATTCAAGTCTAATCAAAACATGTACCTGTTGAAGAGCTACTTTTCTAATGTATAATTGTTTAGGTATTTTCCCTATGTGGTCTATTCTTTCAGATTTCTTTGTGTAGAGACAACCTGTTATGCTGTTAAACCATTTTGCATTTTGAAGGAAATGTAATGCCACATGGATTAAGTTTTTTATCAATACAATTAACTGTCCACTTGTAGAATAACTAAAGCACAATATGGTTATGTTAAGGCACTTGGTTTAGGTAAGGGAAAGCTCACGGTCTTGGTTAAATATTGGAAAGGTCCACAGTGAGTTGAAGTGCGACACACTTTCTGTGGGTCTCAGGATGCGCTTTGTATGTCCGCCATCCACCACATTTGTACGCCAACAGCTACTTTTCTAACCGCAATGTGATTTGGGAAACAAATTTATAGGAGACAGGTTTTTATGGATGATGTTCTTTGAGTGATAAGATGATATCAAGACTTTTCTCTCTCTTCCAACAGGACGACGAAACTGGTCAGACCACCACGTCATGGAGAACGACACCTATCATTTCATCAGCTTGCCCTACGGTCGGCAATCAGCCGTCCGCACGACAGCAAGTGTTGCAGGAAACCCCAACTTGGTTGCAGGACTTCTCCTGGGTTACTTCTTCATTGGGCTCGCCAGCTACTTCTGGGCCTTCTGGTCCCAGTACAGCAGGCTCACAGCTTTTAAAGAAGCCATCACCATGTCCTGCTCAGTAGAGCCGCGCAGCGTCAGGGGCATTCAAAAGATCTACAACGTTATTCCCAGTCTGGTCTTTATAGATATCGTGAATGCAATCACAGCAATCATATTGGCGATCGAGTTTATCGGATCCTGCCAGTCTGCACTCACCTGCGCTTACGTCCTCATCGCGTGGTACATGTCGAGATGTTTCGGAACGATTTTACATCTCGTAAGCGCTCTAGTGTGCCTCCTGGTCCTGTGCAACCCACAACTGGAAACCAGACCGCACATTATTAATACATGCGTTGTTGTGTTGATGATACTCTGTTCCACTTTATATATATACGTCAGCCAGGTTGCAATCATCTGGCTGGGAGCTATCACCATTGGATTGGCTTTGGCCATCATTGCAAAATGTCCAAAGTCAACCGTGTCCCCCTCCACTGCCACTTGGAAGAAACTGATTGTGCTTCTTGCCATGCTCACATTCGGAATTGTCTTCGCCCCTACTTTTATTGGAGAGTGCCTAGTGATGAATGCGGTCAACCGTGGGGAGCCACCTAATGACTATGTCATATTTTACGTGAATGCTTTGTTTTTCACAAACTTGCAACTCTTAATGAATGGACTCCTGTGTTATGCTATCCTGAAGTTGCCTTCTGAAGAGGAAGAGCAGCAGCAACAAGGGAACACGGAAAACATAAACTATGCACCATAGCACCATGAAAATTGTCATGGTTTTGCATCACAACAATTGCAAACGATAGATAATTTAGTGAAAGGGGAATAACTCACAATTCAAAATGCATCCACCTTTGTTGTTCTTGTCTTGATGGACAAACAATCTGTAACTGTGAATATCAGAATCACCTTTGTTTAATTTGTTTATTAAATTTTGGTCCATTATAATTGACCATTCGTATCCATCAGTATCTTTGGATTTTGGATGGTTAATCGGAAAAAATATGGAATTTCTTAATGTCACCTTGGGTTCAAGGTAAAGTTTAACATTTTCCATTTCTTGCAATAAATGGACTTTGAACTGTGGATAATAAATAATAAAATGGTGTTAAGTCTCACTTTTTGATGTTATTCTTTCATAATTGTTAGATTATTTGTTAATATTTTTAATTACAACAATATTTCATCTTAAAAGTACACTACATTTAGCCTGTAACAAAGAAATGCCTATCAAGCAAAATAATTTCATCTAATTTTTTAAGCATATCCTCTTACCCACTGGTTCCCAACCTGTTTTCCTTGTAGCTATAATAGCATGAGAGCCAAAATAGATTTTTTATTGTGGTTAAATAAATGTAATTTACGGTGTTGTTAGATTGCTGCTAAACCGCCCTGTTAATAGATGTGCCTTAATATTATTTAAGGCTCCGGTGCTACGGACACAGTATGCCACAGCAACTTAAATTCAGAATCCCCCATCAATGGACGGTGACAAATATTAAATGGATCATCAATCATCAGAAATTAATAAACAGAATACGAAACTCGCCATTATAAGACAATATGTCAACAATAAGTCAAGACAACGCTGTTATTAAGCCCAGTAGGCCTGTGCGTTCAGCGGCAACACAAGAAGATCAGTCTTATAAATTCAAAACCCACAAATATCACAGGCAAAGAACTGGTATAAATGTGGAGTGGGGGTTTGGGGTCCTCCCCCAAGAAAATTTGAATGTTTATGACCTAAAACTATGCAATTTTACATCATTCTGAACCATTATTATTACTTTAACACCCAAAAATCTTGAAAACAAAACTTGCTACAGTTGAATTATTTACACATATCACAGCCTTCTTCTGAACATTTCATTTTGTAAAATCATATTCTGTAAATCAATGGTGCAGATTCAGAAAACTTTTAATGTTTCAGTAATCAGCTATATTTATTCTAGCCTACAGCCTAGATCCTGGGTTAGGCACCATTGCCCGTTAATATCGGTTAATATCCCCTTGTGTGCATCAAGCAGGAGAGCAAATAGCTTTTTGACTGCAGTGAAAATGTTGTTTTTGAAAGGCTAAACGCCAACAAATATGGATTAAAGCAGAATATTTTGTTCGATTTTGCTATTAAGTAGCAAAAATGTATATATTTTTAAATAATTCTATATACAGACTTTGTATAAATTATCCAGTAAGTGTGTTATTATGATTTTAGAGCAAAACTAATTTTTACAACCTCAGAGCAGACAAATTGGGGCGCCTGAGGGTAGAGCAGGTCGTCCACCAATCGGAAGGTCGGCGATTAGATACCCGGCTGCTCCGGTCACATGTCGATGTGTCCTTGAGCAAGACAATTGACCCCAAATTGATCCCGACGGCATAGCCATCGGTGTGTGAATGAGTATTTAGATTAGATCCTGATGCACCTTGCATGGCAGCCTCTGCCATCAGTGTATGAATGAGTGTGTTAATGGGTGAATGCTGACATGTAGTGTAAAAGCGCTTTGAGTGGTCGGAAGACTAGAAAAGCGCTATATACAGTAAATGCAAGTCCATTTACCATTTACAAATCCTGGCGCACCCCCGTTTTTTTTTTTTTGTGCGGACCCCAGGATGAAATCGACTGCTCTAACCAGTTTTAATATGTCCCTGTGGTGATATGGTAGTTTATAACCATCTTTATAGAGATGCAATAACGAAGAAGGAAAATCTGTCGCACGCAGTCATCACCTGGGGAATGTTTACTAGTCACGTCTCTGCATTCATCTTCGATCACATGTCAGGATGAGTTTTGATAGCTTTTAAAAATCCAGAGGGCAGTATGTCAGTTATAAAATACAACAACGGCCAGTGGGTTTTAGGTCTAGACCCACCCAGTTCCTTTAACAGCAGTATTCGGGACTTTGGCTTGTCTATAAAAATGCCTGTTTTAAAATGTTGTAAAATATTTTTGCATGGACAATATCATAAACATAAAAACAAAACAATGCGCTAGTCTGTTTCTCAATATTTTACAACTTCCCTACCCTGTCTGTGGCACGCAGCCCCAAGCCCATTGGTTTCTAACTTCCTACTGAGGATGTAAATCTTTAAAAATAAATGACAAATATGTAATTTCATTTTTTTTAAGGGTCAAATAATTCATTAATAATTGTTAATATTGGATTTTACCAGGGCTGGACCAGGAACATAATTCAGGCCGATGTTTTTTATTACTGCTATTATTATTAGTAGTGGTCATATTTCTATAATTATTACCGCTATTTCTATTATCACTCTATTATACCCACTGTTATTGATTATTGTTATGATACCTATTTGTATTACTACTCCTAGCTGTTGTGTTATTATTGTGGTTGCTGTGCATCACTCTCTGTCTCTCAACCCAACCGGTCGAGGCAGATGGCGATGGAGTTTTTTTCTTGCCACTGTTGCACCCAGTGCTTGCTCATGGGGGATCTCTCGTTGGGTCTCTAAATTATAGAGTACGATCTAGACCGGCTCTATACGAAAAGCGTCTTGAGATAAATTTTGATATGATCTGATGCTATATAAAAATAAATGTAAGTTAATTTAAACGCCTGGTGGCATTAGTAGACGCCTGGTGGTGTAACCGTAATCCTGTACGCACTGTGTGTACATTTTTGGTGGTCTTACTGTTGCATATTATTGTTACGGCCTAACTGTTCTTATGATGATGCTGCTAATCAGGCCCGATTCTACGAGGGTGCAAAAGCATGCATTGCACCCTCAGTTTAATATTTGCACACTCAGTTGAAATTTGAATAATATTGTATGCTCAGTTTGTTCAAAGCAATCACTTTCACTAAAATGTGGCTTTATACACTTCTTTATATATATAAAATAAAAAAACTGCACATACACGACTTTGTGAGTCGGTGTGTGTTAGTGGCACATGTCAACGTGCCCGCCCAGTAATTTGCTTGAAATTAATTTTTACATGTGCAAATTTGGTTAATCAAATGAATAAACCAAATATGAGCATTCAAGCAGAACAGTCAATGTGAAGGACATCCAGCTGAGAAGATCCTCAGCGTTTAGGATCAATGAATTCAGAAATACTATAAATACAGGATGTACATATCACTGCAGACTAACTCTCTATGGGTTATTACAAAACTTGTTTCAGAGATTGATAATTGAAAAATAGTATCATTAAAATTGTTTAATAAGTTCTGAAATACAAAACAACTTTTTGTTAAAGAAAAAAATAAAATACTTTCGTAACATATACAGTATTTAAGAAAGACAGAACATGTACACATTTATACATAATCAGTTTAATTAAAATAATATGTTTATTTCACATTTTGTGATAATTTGCAATACGTTTAAAAGATTATACAGATTTTGCATCAAATCAAATATTAGAAAATGTGACTTTTTTTTGGTGTTTTTATATTGACAGATTGAAAGCAAGAATTTAGACCATTATATCCCAATTCCATACTACATACTAATTATGTACAGTATATGATAGTATCCAGTTTTTTGCAGTAAAATCTACATACTTTACTGTTTTATACTAACATTAAATGATGCAATACGTGGGTTGTGCAAAGGCAATCAAACTACCACTGCCACTTTTGCATTGCATTGTGGGAGAAGATTGTACATCAACAGCACGCTCAAAACTCAAGAGCTTTTTAGTCTGCATACTGACTGTTTTGAGTATACTTAGTAGGCCTATAGATGTACAGAGGAATTTAATCAACAGACTGCAAAGACTTGAAACTTGACTTGGACTTGGACATCTCTGCTTTTTAGTTCATGAATATACTCTGTATACTTTAACTTATAGTACTTAGCCAATGATTTATGTATTACATAAAGAGACTTGCTCCTTTTGCTATTTGACTTGATGATTTGTGATGAGATTAAAAAAAATAATATAATCCGTTGTTCTCGCGTGCCTCTACGGCGAACGGGTAATCCAAAACCTTGATGAATTGAAGTAAATTAATATCAAAACATCCTTTTACAAACTCTCACATACTTTAATAGGCTACTCTATCAAAAAGTAAGCACAACTACAAGCCAAGTATTCTTTTCTGTAGGCCTATAAAGCAAGAATACTTAATTATACTTATCTTAAGTATATCTTCATCAAAAGATTGAGTAAGTAGGCCTATAAACCAAGTATACTTAGACTTTTCTGTATACTTGTCAGTATAAGCCAAGTATACTTAGACTTTTCTGTATACTTGTCAGTATAAGACATGTATATTTAGACTTTTCTTTATACTTGTCAGTATGAACCAAGTATACTTAGACTTTTCTGAATACAGTACTTGTCAGTATAAGCCAAGTATACTTAGACTTTTAAGTATACTTTTGTTAAGTATATCTCTAATAAGTACATATAAAGTAAACTGAAAGTATACTCTCTTTTTTTAAGTTCAAAAGAAGTATACTAATAGCACACTTGAATAAACTTAATTTTGGTAAGGGAAGACATGCTGCTGCCCCCTGCAGTCAATACTACCATTTTATTTTGAAGGGGCTGTTGTGTCAGTATCTGGACACCAGTCAGAATTTTCTTATTAACCAGTGTTGCACTCATGCATGTCATGATGCAAATGTGATTTCCATTTATTTGTATGTAGGTCAAATAAAAAGCATATTACAGGAAGGATTGGGAACACAGTGTGTTTTGTTAACCAAAGTCTAGACATCATAAACACGGTATGGATTTACACCATAAATGAAACAGAAAAGTTCTATAGATCATGGAATGGAAATTCATTTTTATTTGGGGTAAGTCATATAATTTGTTTAAATGAGTGGATTTTTGGTCTTTGTTTGAAATAAGAAAGCAATAAAGAATCACTATTACAAAATTAAATGTATTTTTTAAATGAAAATATGTAATTTAATAACATATGGCTCATTTACAGATTAAATCCGAGATGGTGGCCATTCATTTATTTTATTTTAAAATGTATTTTTGAGGTCACAAGGAAATTTATAAAATTGCAAGATGTATATTAATTGTGTATTGAATGAGTTTTATGTCAATATTAAACTTTATTTGCAGGGTCTATCCTTCTCAGTTTGAGGATTACTCATCAGGCAGGTAAGAAAATATTTAGTATGAAAGAAGCAGCAGTGATGAAAGAAGTACTCAGATCCTTTACTTTAAGTATAAGTACCAATGCAACAATGTAAAAATACTCCATTACCAGTAAAAGTCCTGCATTCAAAATCCTACTTGAGTAAAAGTACGAAATGAGCAAAATGTAGTTAAGTACTTGTTTTGCAGTAAAATGTCCTGTGTTGACATTAGATTGTTAATACTAATGCATCAATGTATCATGAGATGATTAATGGCATAGGAACGAAGAAACTCAAAGTTCTGCTATACAAATTTATATTTATTTTTTGGACTTTTCTCTAATGTTCACTCTTTCGTGAAATACGTTGACCACTCTGGGCCTCAAACAGTTATTCAGGATATCTGCAGGTCTTGAAAAGTCTTAAAAACATTTTAGTTATGTAAAAAAAAAAGATATTTTACATATTTTGCTCTGTACTTGATTACTGATTCTATAATCTTTGTCGCTGTGCTAACTCTCCAGCTAACGTGGCTCTGGGTGGAGTGGCTGCACTGTCTTCACTGTTGGACCCCTTGCTGTTACCAAACTTGGTGATTGATGGCAAACCTTATTCAGATTATGCATCTCAGAGCTGTGTTTCCACTTTGAGGGAGGACGACCCCTGGTGGAGAGTGGACATGGGGCGTCCGCATGAAATCTCGACAATTGAAGTCATTCGAAGATCAGATTGCTGCGTTTCTGAGCTAAATGGGGCTGAAATCCGCATTGGTAACTCACTGGAGAACAATGGCACCAACAATCCCAGGTGATACAATGGGTAAAATGAACTTGATCAGAGTGGATTGTCTTTTTATTTTCATTCCAGTATTCACACTGACATCTGTTCATGTTGGATAGAAAGGGGAGCTATTTTGCTTAATTTCAGACCAGCAGTACGGACGATAGTAGGCTCTCATGGGAGAAAACAATCCCGCGTCCCTTGTAGACGACAACAGCGTAAACAGAGGAAGTTAAAACATGTCTCCAAACTTCTACTTTAAACAAGTTGGTTGCATCAACAATAATTCCAAAAACGCTGATCTCCGATTTGTTCCCCTGCCATGTCCTAAAAAAGATATAATAGAGGGGCTTTATGGCTCCAAGCTATAGACCACACCAGCATCGCGTCATCGACGCGGTGGCGCTCCCTTTTGGGGAAAAGAAACTCGCTGTCACATTAAAAAGCTGTTGTGTAGCGGGTTAACCAATGCATACGAACTTGTCAAAATTACAATCCAAACACACGTCATATTGCATTGACATCTATGGGATCTTTGGTTTTCCAATCCCCCAAAAAGGGGCTCGGCCTGAACATTATGCAAAGTAGGCTACCTGTATGTGTCGGTCTGATGTTAAGTTGGTTGAAGAAATGCTATTTGTCTTTTCTCCCTTCCTCCTTCCTCAGATGTGCAATCATCACTGGGACCAATGACATTTACATGACCTTCCACTGCAACCCGATGAGAGGACGTTACGTCATCATTTTCCTCCCTGGAGTAAATAGGACACTTCAGCTTTGTGAGGTCAAAGTGTACCCTGCAACTGTTACAGGAGGTAACGAACAATGGCATCTAAGGTTGATTAAATTATGCGGTGGTTACGTAATGAGGTAGAAATTTACACAATATTGTTTGTTGGTTGCATATTGAACAACATACTGTAGGGTAACAGGGATTTTGTTAATTTGTTTGTTTGGATTATTTGGTTTTAATGAACAATTTAATAACAATAATCAATAATCGATAAGCTATGTGTAGTGTTTTTGTTGTAAAATTGATTTTCTCCCTTTAATTTTGCTGCATTTTCAAGATTCTCATTAGACTTTGACACCCGAACTTACCGATCCAATACCAGTACGTTAAAAACACATCGCCGTTTTACTCGTGGGACTTTCCAGTGTGAAATATTGCCAAATGATGTAGCGAAAAAAAAATTCCGGAGCTGTTGATGGAAGTAGCTAACGACAGGATGTACGGTTCGAGTAACGAGCAAACCCCCAGGAAGAGCGCCGGGCTTTGAAACAAATTTCGCATATTGAGCAAACCGAGGAATTACAACTTATGTGTACGTCACATGATGCCATTGGGCCCAAAAAGACTTTTTCCCATAGTCTTACATTGGGAAGGAGACATATACTGTAACTCAGTGGATCATTTTTACACTTCCCAGTGCGAACAATTGAATAGCCCTTATTTATATCATTAGGTCTTAAAAGTTGTAAAATGCACTAACAGCCGAATCCAGAGTTATTTTCCTACCTCCCTTCATGTAGGCTGTATTGGAGGCTTTTCCGCTACTGGTATCGGTATTGGAACAACTCTAATTCTCATGACGAGCTTTCCTGTGTAACATATTTTGCATCGCAAACATAACTCTTTGTCGCTGTGCTAACTTCTCCAGCTAACGTGGCTCTGGGTGGAGTGGCTGCACAGTCTTCGTTGTGGGACCCCTCGCTTTTACCACACTTGCTGATTGATGGCAAACCTCATTCAAACTATTGGTATCGGAGCTGTGTTTCCACTCTGTATGAGGACAACCCCTGGTGGAGAGTGGACATGCGGGGTCCATATGACATCTTATCAGTTGAAGTCATCCGAAGATCAGATTGCTGCGTTCCTGAGCTAAATGGGGCTGAAATCCGCATTGGTAACTCACTGGAGAACAATGGCAACAACAATTCCAGGTGATACTTTGGGTTAAACTAGCCTCATAATCAGACTGGATTGCCATTTTGTTTTCACTATTCACGCTGACATTGTGTTCATGTTGGATATTTTCAGTTTGGGAAGGGTTGGGGGCTATTTTGTTTAGACATATCGGTCCTACCAACATCATTTTCAGCTAACGTGGATAGTGGTTGCTAGGAGCTGTTACCTTTTCATGTTGGTTGAAGAAATATGCTGTTTTAAGAGTCTTTATGTGGAATTACAGCTCTATCTTTCTGTACTATTTATCTCTTCTCCCCTCCTCCTCCCTCAGATGTGCAGTCATCACTGTGACCAGTAACATTACCATGACCTTCAATTGCAACCAGATGAGAGGACGCTACGTCAACATTTTCCTCCCTGGAGTAAACAGGAGACTTCAGCTTTGTGAGGTCAAAGTTTACGCTACTACCCGCGTTACAGGAGGTAACGCAACACTGAGCAATGGCATAATATTATAATATAATATTGTTTTATTTTTGTTCAATATAGAGTGCTACAGGAATGAGTCCTAACATCTGGAAATGAGTTCTTCCGGTTCCCTCGTCTGGAGGTCAATGGTCTTTTTGAATGGGTTTTTAGTTAGATGCCTGAAATAAGGTCTGTGGTTAACACAAGCTTAAAGAAAATTTAATGTTTTGTTCTACGACATAAAATACATCAATAAATGCCCCACTCGTTAATTTTGCAGCTTTGATGTATCTTAAAAGAGGCGGTTGCTAAGTGGCTAAAGGCCGACTTGTCCTCTTTTACAGCCTCGTTGTACGTACTCTCGCTGATGCGACCGTGGTGTAGTTCGTTTATAGCCTAACATTAGCATTTTACTTCTGGAGATTGTATTCACACTTCAAAAATCCTAAAAGTGGTGTTCATTTGTTAAGATTATCTTGCTGAACAAAACGTGTAAGGATCATAAACGTGTGTTTGCCACAGAGCTTATTTTCTGCAATAATCCAAAACCCAATGGAAAAATCCCATTGGCTTTTTGTCAAGGGAACCCAGGGCAATGCTAACTTCCTGGTCGGCCTACAAAAATACCTCATCCCTGGAGCACTCTATTGTTTTATGTTATTACTTGGAGTTACACAATAACTTTAGTGAAGAATAAGGTCTGTGTACATTTACAACCAGTTTCCAGGTTGTGAGTGCGAAGCATTTCTTCGGAGGTAAAATTGAGTTAATGATTCAGAATAATGATTTTTTTTTTTTATATTGTTGACTTTTAAATGTTTTTGGTGATTTTAACCACGCTAGCAACTTGTTTGAGGAATGGAAATGTCATTCTGATGGACTTTTATCAAGCGCCATTATCAGGTCAAATTTCTGATTTGTCTAATACTTTGGTTTATCTACCTAACAACAGTTTGGTTTGCTTTACAATTTGCATTATAGTCTCAAAGAGCCGCTAGCGTGGATGTAAACTTGGACCAATGCTATGGTTTTCCAAATGAATCTATAACTGGTTCTTTTTCATTCATTTATTCATAACTGCCTTCATGACACTCCTGACAGTTAACCTGGCACAGAGAGGTACAGCTACGCAGTCTGCAGAACCAGCTTCTGCAGCAACTGCTCCACGTAAGGCCGTCGATGAACACCCTGGGCCGAAGCAGTCGCGGGAAACCTGTGCCTCAGTCCCAGTGCGAAATAATCCCTGGTGGCGACTAGACCTGATGAGTATCTACCGCATAACTGCGGTGTCTATCATCAGCGTTGGAGACTGCTGCTCAGAGGAGCTGAATGGTGCTGAGATCCGCATCGGCCTCAGGAGTGACACCAGCAACCATAGGTGATATTAGCTGAACAAAAGAGTACTTACTTGCTGTAGTAGAACTAATACTTACCAGCCACTTTGATACTCTTACTTATACTTCCTCCCCATGTCAGGTGTGCCATCATCTCCATTGCAGAGGGACAGCGCAAATACAACTACCATTGTGGAACAATGGAAGGTCGCTTCGTCCATGTAGTTCTTCCTGGACTACAGAAGACTTTGACTGTTTGTGAAGTACAGGTGTTTGGTACTCTGCTTGGTAAGCTCCACACACCATGACGAACACTGGCTTCCATTTTAAGTTTACACCAATGGCTCTTTGGACTTCTCCAGACACCATTGTTTAATTGAAATTAAACTGGAGATATTTGCAGATATGTGTATGTGATATGTTTTTTGTCAAACAACTCATCTTTTTTAACACCTTTCTCCTCACTAGAAAATGTAGCTTTGAGAGGAGTAGCTTTTCAATCTTCCTCAAGATGGAAAACCGGAAATGAAGCTAGCACCGTTATTGATGGCAGTAGGTTTTCCACCTGCAGCAGAACTCAAAACAAACCCGGTCAGTCGGTGACAGTGGATCTACTGGTTCCCTACAATGTGACTGCGGTCCAGCTTGCCTACAGCAAGGACTGCTGCTATAGTGTCGATGTCCGAGTGGACAACACAAGGTAAATATATAGTCGGACAAGGTTGGACGAATGCATCGCCCATTATGTTAAAAGTGGGGACTGTCTAAAAAGTGGAACTACATAATCAGTCATTGCAGCAAATGCCCAAAACATGTTTACCTTCAATTGACAAAGCCCTCTAGTCGCCGTAGGATTTATGACTCTTGTCCGTTGGGAGCAAAGGAGGAAATAATGTAACAGAGGGACTTTTACATTGGAGAATGTAAACAACTACAGCAAATACTTTGGGAGTTTGGCTCATTCGTTACTTTACCCAGTATCTCATAGTTTTGAGGATTTTGTCATGGTACCGTAAATATTTTAAAATAAAATTTGGATAATAACATAAATAAAGCAGTGTCACATGCACCACCTATGTTTCTTTATCTCTATTTCAGCTGTGGGGTCATCCCAAGTGGTTTAAAATCTCTGGTGACCCTGGACTGCGGTGGTACTGTGGGTCGCTATGTGACTGTATTCCATCCTGTCATACCACCGCTTCTGTGTGAGGTGGAGGTCTATAGCACTCGGATAAATCTTCAAAACAAAGTCCCTCAGCAGCCCCCGCGCCATGGTAAACAGATTATGCAGTTTAAAAAAATCCTGACAATGCAAAATTCCAATCGAAATGGAAGAGTCATCACATTTGCAGATGATACTGTGATTTATATTATTTTGTTAAGACAATATTCCTTGTTTTGCAGAAATGTACAATGCCAACATTTTTTTCCTGGCAACTGGGCTGTAATAAAACTTTCAAGGCTAATGTGGTGATAGTGGCTGACTGTATTTTCCATTCATAAATACAAATTGCCATTTCAAATGAAGGATTTTACTTTTATGACCTCTATAAATACCACAGTAATGCTGAATAATTGCTATCGATGCTCTCAATTCTTTTTAAGAATACTGATTTTCCAGGTTGATTGAAATTTTTCTCTTTGATCTGATTGATTGATGTGATTTATTCAAGCCTGATTTTACAGACTTACAAAAGGCATTCATACTAGTCCATCATAGCTACATCATGCATTCACAAAAAAGAAAATTATTGTTGAATTTTCCTTTTTCTACCAACAGATTACTGTTCCCCCTCTTCCTGCAGCCGTGACTACATTCTCATTCACAATGAACCTAAAACATGGTTTGAAGCCCAGACCTACTGCAAGGAGAGGCACGGTGACCTGGCCACCATCAACAACGTCTGGGACATGAACAGGGTCATTGATAAAATGGAGCAACACTACAACGACTTTTGGATTGGGCTGTATGAAGATGTCGTAACCTGGAGGTGGTCTCTGTCAGATAAGGGTTACTATGGTGACGGTGAAGCTGAGTTCAGGAACTGGGGTGTTGGTGAACCCAACTACGAAAGTGTCATCCGGCACTGTGCTGGCATACGACACACGGGTGAATGGAAAGACCTGGACTGTGACTTACTTCACTACTTCTTATGCTTTGATGGTAATATTATGGAAAATATTATTCACATGTGTTAACAAAGTATCTGTAGTGAGCTAGTGTCTATTGTCTCCAAGGAATGTCTTCTACGACATACTATACTATGACTTTTTTTTTCTCGACATACTATACTATAACCTTTTTTTCAACATACTATACTATGGCCCTTTTTTTGACATCTATACTATGACTTTTTTTTTACATACTTTGATTTTTTTTCATCATACTATACTATAACCTTTTTTCTCGATATACAATACTATGACTTTTTTTCAACATACTATGACCTTTTTTGACATAATATACTATGATTTTTTTTTGGACATACTATACTGTGACTTTTTTTTTTTCCACATACTATACTATGACCTTTTTTTTGACATACTTTGACTTTTTTTCATCATACTATACTATAACCCTTTTTTCAATATACAATACTATGACTTTTTTCAACATACTTTGACTTTTTTTCGTCATACTATACTATAACCTTTTTTTCAACATACCATACTATAACCTTTTTTTTTTTCGATATCCAATACTATGACTTCTTTTCAACATATTATGACTTTCTTTTGACATAATATACTATGATTTTTTTGGACATACTATACTGTGACTTTTTTTCCACATACTATACTATGACCTTTTTTTTTACATACTATACTATGATTTTTAACTAACCTGTTTTTTGCATGTTTTATACTATTAACTACAAAGTGTGGGTGGTTTGAATATCATCATCCAATTTCCAAAGCTCATCATTGTTTCCTTCCAGGAACAAGTGGCGTTCTTGGTGTGTTGTTTGTGCGTCATGATTATTTCTGTGGACACAGGCAAAAAAGGTGCACCTGAATCAAAGATTCTCGTGAAAACAGCATTGAAGTGGACCGACGCTCGACGCTACTGCAGGGAGCACCACACAGACCTGCTCAGCGTGAGGAACCGGACTGAGAACCATGAAATCCAGAGCATGGTGCCGGCTGGAAAGCTGGTCTGGATCGGCCTGTCAGGAGAATCCTGGAAGTGGTCAGATGGGAGTCACTCCTCGTTCAGATACTGGTCTCAGGAACCACTTAGCAGCTTAAGAGGGGGTCCAAACTGTGTTCATGTCTATGACGGGAAATGGAGCGTAAGGTCCTGCAACACCAAATCTATGTTTCTCTGCTACTGTGAGTGCTATACAAGTTTATGTAAGCTCTACATTAGTGCTTAAGTAAGTAGTTGATTGACAAAAAAAAAGTAATTTTTCAAGCAAAAAATGTCCAACATTTGCCGATTCAAGCGTTTTCAAATATGAGGATTTTCTGTTTTCCTCTTTTTTTTTACATCATTGTAAAGTAAATATTTGGGAGTTTTGGACTGTACCAAAAAAACAAACAAACAAAAAATAAATTTCAAGATGTCTTGCTTGGACAAAATTAACAACAAATTTAGATTTTTTTATAGGAAGTTAAAATAATCCAAATTAAAAGCACTTTTGTAGTTTTATGAATTGATAGAAATTGCACCCAGCTTTTTGTAAAATTTTTTGAAAACATGAGTTTTTTTTTCACATGATGAACAAACATTGGATGACAACATATAATATTAACACAAAATATGGCATTTTAGCAATTTTTCATTACCTATCACACGCAGATACTAATTCTCTCCTTGTAACTTTATTTATTTATTTATTATTTATGTGGTGATGGTCAGTAGTGATGCTACTTGTAGCTGCAATCTGTAGCCAATGGACTAAAAGTTGCTAAACAAATGACTCAGTTTTTTAAATCTTAACATTTCATAACGACGCCATAAATGCCAGCTAGGCAATCACATCAGCAACCATATTTTTCAGACTTTAAGAAGAAGAAGAGATCCGTGTTGAGGATCAGCGCTGACTTTGACATGAGTGACCCAGTCATCCAACAACAAATCTTGAGCCAGGTGAGAAAGACAATTGTTACTGAGATATTGTTTCATATGTGCATTCGTAAAAGTCGACTCCCTTAGTAATTAATAGTTTATAAGAGCTTTAGCTAATGATATCCAAGTTGCTAATAATTCAAGTTATAATAAATGTAAATATGAGTGTTGTGTATGCTTCTATGCTTCCTAGTTGGAGGCAGAGATGAAAAACAAGGGCATCAGTGATTTCAAGATTCGCTGGAGGATGTCAGGACGACTTTCACACAAGGAAGAGACAGCACGGTAAGTCTTTAATTTAATAATAATAAAACTCAGAAGTTTCATTATTTTCTAACTTTTATAGACAATTAAAAAGAAAGCAACAGGCAGAGTAATTGCTAAAATAATATAACGTACATTTTTCACTATTTTTCACTTTTATAGACAATTAATGAAGAAAGCAACCAGCAGATTAATTGCTAAAATAATATAACAGATAAACATGCAATCATCTGTTAAGTCTTTCATGTTCAATACCATCTACAATATGTGGAGTCTTAGGCCTACAATGTGTATTCTCTACAGTGCTGTTCTACGTGTTTACCTGTGGAGGGAGTCAGACTACAGAGTGTGTGTGCTGTCTTTTCTCCAACAGGTTCATTCCACCAGAGGGAGGTGAACAATGTGTACTGGAGAGTATAAACAGTAAAAGTAGAGTAAGATCGTAAACAAATGCAGTATTTTTAACCCCTTATTTTTAATGTGCTCAATGTAACTGGATGCAAAGTTTATATAAAAGTTGCTTTGTGCCGATATAAACATAGTCACTTTTTTTAGCAAAAAAGCCGAAATAATCTTATACAGTTAACAATGACAAAATTAAACGGTGAAGCTTGCAAATGTGTTGCATTCAAAGATATTGTGTGAAACCATGAATCTTTCTGAAAAACAGTCCATGTTATGTAAAAAAAAAAAAAGTTTAAGGCCCCGTCTACACATAAACAGATATTTTTAAAAACAGATATTTTCCAAAAATTGTCCACAAGACCTTCGTTTTTACAAAATATCTCCGTCCATTCGGCCTCGACATGTTTAATGTGTTCCCTGCTTCGGCCTCCTGTGACTGTAACATTTTTCAAATGTAAAGCAGTAATTAGTCCGAGCAGTGCTAACAAAACGTAAAAAAGCCGGTTGTCTGCCATCTTCGTTATTGTTTCTGGCGTATGCTAATTACACAAAGCAACAATGTGCATGCGTGAAATGAAGAGAGGAACCAAACGCTCCTGTTTTACACGTCCACACTGATACTAGGTAACCAGAGTTTTTAAAAATCTGCACCTTAGAAGGCGTTTTCAAAAATATCCTTTTTTGTGAACCAAAACTTCGTTTGCGCACTACAAAACCTAAGGAATCCAACGGTACCAAACATGTCATACTAGCTTGTTGTAAAGGAGGCTTAAAAACGCTCCAAACTTGCGCTAAATTTTGGTGAGAAAAAACTGGAATGGCCATTTTCAAAGGGGTCCCTTGACCTCTGACCTCAAGATATGTGAATGAAAATGGGTTCTAAGGGTACCCACGAGTCTTCCCTTTACAGACATGCCCACTTTATGATAATCACATGCAGTTTGGGGCAAGTCATAGTCAAGTCAGCACACTGACACACTGACAGCTGTTGTTGCCTGTTGGGCTGCAGTTTGCCATGTTATGATTTGAGCATGTATTTTTATGCTAAATGCAGTACCTGTGAGGGTTTCTGGAATATTTGTCATTGTTTTGTGTTGTTAATTGATTTCCAATAATAAATATATACATATATTTGCATAAAGCAGCAGATTTGTCCACTCCCATGTTGATAAGAGTATTAAATACTTGACAAATCTCCCTTTACAGGTACATTTTGAACAGATAAGAAATGTGTGATTAATTTGAAATTAACCTTGATTAACTATGGACAATCATGCGATTTAATCACGATTGAACAGCCCTAAAAATGTTATAACAACATGCACCCACAGAAAGTCTATATTTGTTGTATATATATATATGTATACATATGCAAAGCAACACTGCTGACAAACAGCACAAACACAAAGATGGACAACCACCTGATGCCAAAGGACCACTGGTAACCAAATCTATTCATGTTTCCACCTCACTTCTGGTCGTGTTTTGCATGAAATGACATGAAAAAGTGACAAAAAATGTCCATGAATGTTCCCAACACACAACCTGAACTCCTACACAGAGCTGGTTGTGGAAGGAAGAGAGAGGTAAGTCCATGTAAAAAAAAAATACACAGTATGTACTAGTAATTTAAATTCTTCTACACTGTAGAATTTGAACCACACAAATAATGCAATTATTTTTTTTGTTTTCTCATCGTGATATACTTTCTGTGATGTGCTGTAGGTATATTTTTTTTATTCTTCTGGCTCACAGATTAAATGGTGAGGCTACAAAGTGCTGTCCCCTTCATTGGTAAGCACAATTAATAACTAATACTATTGATTTGGATGGTTGTTGTTGAAAGATGAAAATAACACAGTATGCTTTTCTTCATAGGGATTCTCTTTTTGTTTCAGAGATCTACTGCTCAGAGTAAGTACCTGTTCAGGACAATCATTCATTTTACATCTTGGCCACTGTGAAACATGTTTTATTATTAATAATGTGCAGCTATGAGTTAGCTTTTTTCCTTAATTAAAAGATTAAAAATGTACCTCCTTCTCCAGGCTGGTGAGAGATGAATGACCTTTAGGTGTTTCATTGATCACATATCAATCATTTAATTTTCTTTGTCATCTAAAGCCAAACAAGTTGAAAAAGTGCTTTGTTTAAAACAACCTAAATGGTTGTCAAGTTGGCAGCAGGCACATTGAGACAATATTGATTAAATGTTAGTATTTCTATGTTGAAAACCCAAATACAGTATTGATTCAATGGCATTTTTTCAACATATAAACTGTGACTGCTGTAGAAATGTTGATTTAAAGGGATAGTTTGGATGTTTTGAAGTGGGGTTGAATGAGGCACTGATCCATAGTCAGTTTGGAGAAACTGACAGGAGTACCAGCACGGGAGCAAAGCAATGTACTGCTGTGGACGGGGGCAGCAGCAAAACATATTTTAGAGACCTAAAAGAAAGACCCACTTAAAAAAAGGGTAGGGTAGGCGGAGCTAACGCAACAGACTCGCTCTTCAACTCATTTGAAGACACAGTGTGAGTGGCGTAATGTTTTTTCCAGCGATGACTGCAGACGATGAAACTGTTTGAATCTCTTGGAAGTGAGATCCAAAAACACACTTGCAATTACCGCTTATCGCCATAGAGAACAATTGTAACTTTAAAAGTAAAAAGCTCACAGTGTACAGATTTTGTAGAGACTATCACAGAGGCATTGATTCTGCAGTAATTCAGGACGCCCCTATTCACCTTTTTTGATAGTTTGTATATTTGTGCATATTAATGTTTCTGCTCTGCTTGCATTTTTTAAATGTCTAAACTTCTGCCCTAAGTACCTCCGCAGTACCACCTGATCAATGGCCCCCTGACCTGGTATGAGGCACAGAGCTTCTGCCGAGTAAAGTACACCGACCTGGCAACCGTTAACAACATGGGCGACAAGAACGAGCTGGTCAAAACGCTGGGCAGTCGTGTGGCGTACAGCTGGATCGGGCTGCGGAAAGGAACGACTGGCAGGTTGATGTGGTCCGATGGCAGGGGCACACCGCACTTCACCAAGTGGCTTGAAGGTGAACCGAACAACAGCGAAGGCAATGAATTGTGTGGCGAGATGAATGAGGATGGCTTGTGGAATGACATATCGTGTGGAGAGGATAATGGTTTTGCTTGCTATGACGGTGAGTAAAGGACACACAGTGTAATTTTTGTAGAAGATGTAATATAAAGATATGATAAAAATATGCTTTAAAGATATTAGATAAAGATATTATGCATATTTTCAGGTGCATACTTGTATTTTGGGTTTCTACTAGAACATGTTTACATGCTTTAATGTTCAAAAAATGCTTTATTTTTCTAATACCGGCTGTGCTGCAGCACCTCTTTTCTCCCTCTGTCTGAAACGCTCTGTTTGAGCTCCTGCCCCCGAAAAAACCCAGTCTGCGCTGACCCACTCTGTTGTGATTGGTCAACCGAACCAATCTCTTCGGACTCCGCTCCAGCTCTGCTCTAACTAGCTTTTTTTGAGGGCGTGCCAAACTAGCCGCTAGGCAGGTATTATGCAAATGTGTTACTTGGTGACATCACCATGTTACGGGAGAAAAGGCGGGGCTTGAAGCGAGGGGTTTCAGGCAGTTCAGGAGCAGTGTTTCTGGGCGGGAGAGTAACCCCCTTTGGCGTGGACTTTAGGCTTTGTAACTTTGCAGACCTTTTACTAGGGATGCACCGATCCGACTTTTTCAGTCCCGATAGCGATAGCGATACCTGGGCTTTGGGTATCGGCTGATACCGAGTACCGATCCGATACCAGTGTTTAATTAATAAGCTGTATGCTTCACTGTGTGGAAGTGACTGGGATTATTCTTTTATATGTAAGGCAACATCAGACTTGACTTAAACATTACTCTCTTAACTTTGTAAAATCAAACGTAACAAATAAATACTTAGATATAAATTTACTGAGTTGTTATTTATTAATATAATAATAAGTTGTGCACCAGCAACGTAAAGGTATCAAATCTTCTAAAATAACAAGAATTACAATTTAAGTGTAAACCTTTTTGCAGCAACAAATTGGTTATAATTTAAACAGGAATTAAAATTCCATTATATAATACTGTATATACATATAGAATTTAACAGATCGGCCCCATTGCCCCCACAGGATTGGATGCCGCTTTCAGTCCATTGATTCATAGGTCTTTAGATACATAGACTAACACTAAATAACAGCTACATTTATTTTCATGTTTTCTGATGTTAGAAGTTAGCCTGCATCAGTAATGTTTAATCTCCTAATCTCTTGCTTGACCCCTGGCTTGTTTTGCAGAGGAAAAGACCTGAAATAATTTTTTGTCTCCATGTATGTCTCTTTAGGCCGGCAGGATGGCATGGAGAGGTATGTGCTTTACTTCGGAGGAACAAACTGGGTGAACAGTCAAGAGCAGTGCAGAAGTAAGCACACTGACCTGGCCTTTATAAGCACCGAATCGGATAATTCTGTGATTGCCAAAGTAGCCGGCAAATGGAAAAAAAACGTGTGGATTGGTCTGTTCTATGACACCTGGATGTGGTCGGATGGAAGAGAAACTTCCTTCAGGTACTGGCTGAGCGGCTCGGAAAATTGGGGAGATTGTGCTTCTGTTGCCGTGTCACAGCAGGGACGCTGGGTTGGCGCTAATTGTGACGCGCAGGCCACGTTTGTCTGCCAAGGCGGTGAGTTATTGAAATGCAAAATTTATAAATTAATTCCTAGACATGCATTTAGAAGAAGTTGGCTGAGCAAACCCAGATTTTGACAAGATATTTCTTTCAAGAGTTGGTGGAGACCAAAACAGAGCAAAAAGGAGAGTGAATATTGGACTTACATTCATCAGGTGGCCCAATCCTGTCTCCTACAAAATTACGTATGGGAATGTCATTTTTAGAAGACAGGGCTGGGTGGCCAGAAACACGACTACAAATGAATGGTAATGTTGCTCCGACAGCTGGATGTTTAAATTTGCTAATAAAGAAGATAATGAGTTGTGTTTTGAAACTTGTTTCTGCTGCCCCCAAGTGGCCAAAAAATCTGGTATTGCAGGTTGAAATCATTTAGTTTCTTTGACAGAGACCTGATATGATTGATAATATACTCTTTTTTTTTTTTTTACTTGTTTGAAACTGACTGAAAGGCGAGGCCCAGGGCCAAAAAAAGACACCAAAAAATTGCTCACTCCTGCTTATAAAGCTTAATTGCAGTAAGCACATGATAATAACTGAACATTTTTCTCACCTCCGCTCTTCTCTCATCTGGATTTTGGCAGCTGGAAAGTAAGAGGACACTGTTTTAGAGATTTTAGTGAGTAAATCAAACTGAAACTTCAACAGTGGGAGGTTAAAAAATATGATTTTTTAAAAAGCTGGCGGGATATGTCCTCCAGCGCCCTGTGGAAATGACATCCTTGCTCCCACTACAACATTGCCTGACAATGATCACTAACATGATTCTGTGTTGGGATGCTACAGGTCTCAAAGTAAAGAGGATGGTAATAAGGATGACGGTGCGCTCTGATGTCGACTTCACTGACTCCACAGTCAGTGATGCATTCCTGAAAAAGGTAAAAAGTATAACTGATGAAGTAGTAAAAAAGATAAATAATTTTTTTTTTTTTCAGCTTTTCAAAACTGATTTACAGATACAGAAATGTTACACAAATGTTTCTGTTTCTGGGGTTTGTGGCGAGTACGTAAAAAGGGTTGTGTTTTTCCTAACACTGGTGTTTGCCCTCAGTTGGAGACGGGCCTGAGACAACAGCAGGTGACTGATTTTAATCTCAGCTGGCGAAGTGACAACAATGGACTCATCTTCCAACGCCAGGAGAAGTTGGAGGTCGCCAAGACCGGTGAGTCTAGCATCCTGAGCTTAAAAGACACCTTTCAAATATAGCTTTTTGAAAGGTGTTGGGTCGGCTGAGACCCGCTGACCCAACATCAGTATGGTAAAGTTATAATAATCAGAGCCTGTCGTGGCAAAAGAAAGCATTTTTAGTGGACGTAAATGACGGTGCCAGTTTGCCCCAATAGGATTACATTGCAGCCTGTGAGCAGCTGCCGTCTACAGCGCTCTTCCTCAATACTGGACCAAGTTTCAGAAATTATTGTCCCCATTAGTCACTTAGACACAAAAACATGGGAAAATAGGGTCCAGGTTGAAAAATACCAAAGTTAACTTTAACTAAGCGTTTTTCTTAAAATGTTGAACTATTCCTTTAAGAACTGGTTAAAATTTTGGATCAACAAACACATGTGGTTCCTTGATGAAATGATGGTTTTGGTTTTCACTTATTGAAAAGCCCGATTTTGGATCCCAAACCATGGCCCCTTCGTTGAGTCAGTGGTCCTAAACAAAACTGTATATTGCTATTCATGACTCTGAGTATGAAAATATGAACAAACTGAGCCTCCAGTTATTTATAGGACATATTTATTTAGTGTTTTCATTGAATAGAAGCCTCTAGCAGGAAAAAGTCTTTATATGAACCCAATGGACAAAAATTCATCAGTTGTCGTATGTTTGAAAAGCCTGCAAGAAACACAAACTATGACTAATACCTAAATTATCTTAATTAAATTTATAATAATTGAACCTTATTACTAGACATAATGTGCCTTTGAACAGAAGTCCTTATTGGGGCAAAGGAAATGTCACTTTCAGTATTGTTGAAATTTAATTTAAAAGGCATTATAATGAAATTCTACCTGCTTTCATTTAAAAATAAAATTGAATTAATTGAATTAATCACGTAATTTTCTGTTTTTTTCTCATTACAGGATGCTAATTGTTAAGCCGAGGTGCCCATATTAATTCAAAACAACTGTTGGGGGTTAAAATGGGTTGAATTGTACTGTTGAAGAATTGAAAGTGATCATTTTAATACTGTATCTAGCTTTGGTGTATTTATAAACTGTTTGTATAATTGATGAATGCATCTTCTTGAGACCTAAAAATATTCTAACCTATTTATTAAGTAAATTAATTGCTCATCTTGAAGTGGTATTTTAGAACGAGAGTTTAAGTCTGTGCTTTTATTTTTGGTTAAATAACATTTTATCTGCAAATATTCTCTTTAATAATGCATGTGAGTGAATTTATCGTGATGCACAAACTTTCTGTGATTTTGTGGATTATAAGAATCTCTTTAATGTGGAGTTTTGAATACATGAAAGGTGATATTCATGTTCAGTATGAATTGTGACTTAATGTGATTACCCATGTTCTGATGCCAGAATGTCAATCATAAACCATTTGTCATTAAAGAAAAAGATTAAAAAAAACAAGACCTTTAATTAATGTGATATTAATGTGTTTATGGTTGCTTATGTCTTAAGTCTTAAATCACTTTCTCAATCTCTGAAGTGATTTTTTAGACTACAGGTATGATGGTTTAACCTGTTGACTATCTTAATCCTGCCCGAAATTGTGTAAATGCTTTACGGTACACTTGTAGTGAAATACATGTTGAATACACCATCACACACCTTGGTGGGTTTGCATACAGTATGGATCATTTAACCCTGCAAACTCTGCACATTGTCCTTTGTTTTTAGTTTGTAAACAGCAATGGATCCTGAAAACTGTCTTTTTTTTTTACAGGTAAACTTAGTAGTAATCAAAATGTCCATGATTTTGTCATTAAATGTCTTTTTTGTTGTACTAATAACTTATTAAACAGTAGTTTTGAAGTCAAGGTCCACTCGACTCTTTCAGCAGTATCAGTGAAAGTACACATTTATTTAGGAAATGTAGTGGAGTAAAAGTGAAAATTGACAGATATATAAAAACTCAAGTTAAGTACAGATAAAAAAATAGTACACTTTTACATTACACCACTGCTGCTTATAAATTCTAAATGGTTTTTTTTTGCTTTAACTTATCATTATGAAGTAAATGCACAATGTAATGACTAGAGCTTTCACTATGCAATTCCGTCTCACACCGGGTACGATCTCCCGGAAAAGTGAAGGCCCCATTTATGGCGCAAAGGAAGTGCGTCAACCAGTGAGCCACCAGAGAGAGAAAGAGAGACAGATACACAGGTGAAGATAAAATGAAAGTAAAAGAGAGACTGAGGTTATCGTTTGAAACATTTGAATATCTGCATTCATTTTCAGGCACGGCTGGAAAAAAACAGAGTGTGTCTGACGTCAAAATCCGCTGGCGAGCTGACAAAAAGGAACAAATATTCGTTCGCAGATAAGATGAGCACAATGGAACCAGACAAGTTACTGACTTATTTTAAGAGTTCTGATGCAATAAACAACACCCACCACTTACTCCTTAACTTACTTATGTTTTACTGTAAAACAATTTGCAAACGTGATGGTTAATGCGGTATTCTTCTTCACTCAGTAAACAATGAAACCAGTTTTTCATTTTTCATTGCATTTATTCTGAGGCTAATCAACTAACTAAATCATTCTATTTTTATTTTGAATGCAGGTTGTTGAATACAGAAGACATTCAAAGGCTCCTGCATGGTGAGGTTGTTCAATGAAGACAAATAGTTATGTTTTTATGTCATTTTGCTTTGTAATTTGTTGTATTTATGTTCAAATCTTCATGTATAAATCTAGCTTTCTCTGGGCTTTAAACCACGTCTTGTGGTGTCCCTCAGTGGTTGAAGTTTGTTTGGTTGTAAAGCTTGATCTCCCCACGAAAACACGACTTCCCATGTTCCCAAGTTCATGAGTTTCATTTGAAGGCACCATAAGTCCATAAGTCAAGTATTTAATACTCTTATCAACATGGGAGTGGGAAAATATGATTTAGTTGCATGCAAATGTAGGCTATGTATATTTTTATTATTGAAAATCAATTAACAACTCAAAAACAATTACAAATATTGTCCAGAAACCCTCACAGGTACTGCATTTAGCACAAAAAATATGCTCAAATCATAACATGGCAAACTGCAGCCCAACATGCAGCAACAGCTGTCAGTGTGTCAGTGTGCTGACTTGGCTATGAATTGCCTCCAAACTGCATGTGATTATCATAAAGTGGGCATGTCTGTAAAGGGGAGACTCGTGGGTACCCATAGAACCCATTTTCATTCACATATCTTGAGGTCAGAGGTCAAGGGACCCCTTTGAAAAGGGCCATTCCAGTTTTTCCTCGCCAAAATGTAGCGTAACTTTGGAGCGTTATTTAACCTCCTTTACAACAAACTAGTATGACACGGTTGGTAGCAATGGATTCCTTAAATTTCCTAGTTCCATATGATACCAGTATCTTCTCTCTAGATTTAAACTGAGCTCGCTACAACCTTAAAGTTGCGAGTTGCGTTAATTCGTTAAAGAAATTAGTGGCGTTAAAACAAATTTGTGTTAATGCGTTATTATTGCATTAATTTTGACAGCCGTATTTGCAAGGTTATTTTATTATTTTTAAAGGAAATTCTGTGTTTTAATAATTTAAATTATTTGATTGTGCTGTTTTATTTTGATTGAAAAGTTAAACGCATGAAGTAATGCAGGCTTATAAAGTGAAAAGACATTTACAGGAAAGCAAAACATAAATTATCACCGGTTCAACAACTGAGCTGAAGGACTACTTTCATTTCTGCGTAAATGTGACTTAAATTGAAAGTTAAGTGGCATCTTGTCTTTCAAGTACTAGCTACTGAAACTATAATTACTCACACAAACAACAGTGGATTCATTGTCGTTATGCCCGATCACCAAGGAGGAATGAAGGTTCAAGAATGTAGAGTACAGAGGGCGTGATTTAAAGCTGTGTATAAATAACATCCTCAGGCTCTTTAGTCATTCTCACACCTGCTGGAACTCAAACAGGTAACAAGATTTGCATAAACATTTATTGCTTATTTTTCCATTGTTATGTTTCTTTTATTATTATTATACGTGTGCTGTTATCTTACTCAAGGTTCAGGGCTTCAGAAAGTATTAGAAAGTGGTAAATCTAAATGATTAATATGGGCTCTGTTGTTGTCACCTCTTCAGATATTCGAATACTGCTGGACTACCTTTTTGAAGCAGCACCAAAGAAAAAACTAAACTTTCGTCTTCATCTTGAAGTCTAAGCTTGCCGTCATGGAACGCAACTCATCACAAACTTTGGCCACTGAGCGCAGAACACAACTCTTCTCTTTTTTGGCGCTGCTGAACGCGTACATTCCTGACGCCTACCTCCTGATGTCTGAGTGTCAAAAGATCCTTGGACCACCTGATCCCATCCATGGAGGCCCCCCCTTTGAAGAAAGAATGGAGCCTTTTATAGCCTGTATCAAAACATCTAGTCCAAGTCCTGGATGCGTATGTATGATTAACCAAGAGGTTGCACAGACAAGTGTGGAGAGACTCGCCAACTTAGGGATTTCCAGGAGTGCTACAGTGAAGAAATTTATGCTCTCGCTTTGTGTAGATCAGACCCAGCCACGTATCCTCCAGTACGTCAAAGATTTGCTAATAATGAGAAAATTTGGAGTAAAAGGTAGAGAGAAGTTCTCACGGCTGATTGAAGATATACGGGAGGAAGAGAATTTTCACAACGCTTTTTCTGTCTTGAAAACGGCATCAGATATATTCAGAGAGAACCAGATTTACCCCCAAACCATTTCCCGTCTCTACACCACAAGAGGCACCAGATACTATGGAAAAGCTGAAGAATGGGCAAAGGAATCCATTATAAGAGCTCCAAACAACTCTTTTGCGGCTGACACTCTTGGACAGGTTTATAAGAACCGTTTGATGAGGAAAGCCAGGCGACCGGAGGATATCTTACACATGGCAGAAGAGGCCTTCAAGGCCTTTAAAGATGTGGAGAGGAAAGCTGACAAAGAAGAGGGCCCAGAAATGAGGGACATAGCTGGTACTGTAAGCTTTTCCAGTACCTTCAACAACAGAGGCCTTTTTGGCTTCATTCAAGTGGCAAAGATCGCCCTTGAGAAACTCAACAAGGTACAATCTTATTCTTCACAGAAACACAGGTTCATCCAAAAGTTAGAAATGGAAGTTGAAGACAAGTTTGACTTTTTTGAATGGTACCTAGCCTACTCCAAGCCTGCCATGACATCCATAGAGCCACCTTACTTCTGGAAGGACGTCGTACTTTGTTACGAACTGTTCACAACAAACACAGCAGCTGAATCCACCAGCTTTCCAGCCCTACTAGATTGTCTGAATCGTGGCCGTTTCTCGTCAAAGGGAAGACGTGCTGGGTTTGAAGAGGCCGAAGAAACTGTGTCTGATTTAGAGGCAATCCAAGACGATTTGAAAACCACCTACGAGGCGAATGTTGACGATGTCAAAGCAGCTGAGAGGTACATCCTCTCCAACATCATCTTGAGCAACAAGATGCGTAACTCTCCTAAGCTCACACTGGTGAAAGAACTCCAAAGAATAATTCACAGATTCTTGTACACAGAAGTGAGGTGTAGAAGCCCTGAGTTTTACCTTTTGGTTCTGCTGTTGTTTTGGCCTGAGGAAGAGACTCAAGAGGTGCAAGAAGAGGATGATGAAGAAGAACAGTCCACAGAGGATGAAGACCAGGATGATGACAGCGATGAGGAACAAGAAACAAGAGGAGAACCTGTGCAACAATCTCTTGACCTCATGTTTAACCTTGACCTGCAAAAGTACGTCACGTTCATGGAGAAAGCGTTTGAGGGAGCTGATGCCAAGTACCTTCGAGGCCGGTACCTTTTGCCTCTGTTTTTTCTGGGGAAGGGCTCTGGGCTGAGCAAATGGATTCACAAATCCAGGTTGGATGCAATCATAGAAGAAAAGGCGGATGCTGAGCTAGCTGATGAACCATATGAACAAAATAAGAAGAAATGGGGGCTGATCAATAAAATGTGGATCAATGGGGATGTGTGGCGAGTCCCAGAAATTCAAGACATTCTTCTCCCGGTCCGGGTAGATTCTCCCATGATGCCACAGGAGCATGAGGAAGTCTTTGTTTGTGTTGGAGGGAAGCAAATAGTGGCCACAATAGAGGCTGAACCTGATGCTTCAACGCTGAGCCCAATGCTTTTCTATCTTGGCTTCACCATTCAGGGTCCTGTCCTCTATAGTTGCTGAGATATTTTGGTCTGGACCAAAGTGGTGAACTGACCGACAGACCAGTATTGTCATCCCTAGAGCCACCTTGCTAGTGTTGCTAAAAAATATTGTCTTTGGGACAGCAAGATATGGCCAAGAACCATGTTGTTTTTTTACATGCAGTACAAATGTGTTATTTTCGCCTATTCTTAAAATGGTGTGTTTGAATATATCTTCATGCTGGGGTCCCTAAACAGTCTTGGAATTACATAATGATTGTGTATCACTGTAAAGCTGAGACTCTTGTGGATCCAATGAGCCCAATTGTATTCATGTGTGATGATGTTAGTCCCCATAGCAGCCATTTCATTGTGAGACCTTTTTTTGAAACTTGACCTCACTGTATAAAATTACCAGTGGCGACCTCTAGGATAATCACAGCCTCATGAAACTTTTACAGTCACAAACTAAAGACCTAGAGCATTCAGAGGATGGATGGCTTTCCTAGGTAGATTGACAATAAGGGGGTTTCTGAGCAGTTTCCTGAACAGAAGTGCTCGCCATCCAATCACCGAAAAATGCAATTCTTGCAGAAATCTTCAAATGTTAAAAGGTTTTGATACCAAATCCCAGCATGTTTTTTTCTATGGTGTTCATCAAGATCTTTTTGTCTTAATGTGGCATTATTGATCATTTTTATCAATTCTCGAGTGGTAAAAAATGGTTAATTTTAGCACCAAATCTGTGTAACAACCCAAAAATTGCTGCAA
>CAKALU010061381.1:0-41390 GCA_916700995.1 Hozukius guyotensis | reverse complement strand
TATATATATATTTTTTTTTATATATATATATATTTATATTTATATTTATATATATATATATATATATATTTATATTTATATATATATATATATATATATTTATATTTATATTTATATATATATTTTTATATATATACGTAGGCCCCTGTCACAAAGCCCTGTGTGTTCATCAGTGATGCATTCATTCTGTAATATTAATAATAATAATAATAATTGGCCCACTTTAATCTGAGAAAAGCAGTAACTCAGTAGACTAGCCTATATTTACTCACATCTGGTAGAAGTGGGATAAAACTACTAAACCTAGTGGAGACTGTTTATTCATGTTGCTAGGATACGGTAAACTGTCTCGTTGCTAGGATACAGCAAACTGCGCCGCCAGAGATCCGTGAGTTTGAGTTGGTGTTTTGGTCGTTATTCAGTCGATGTTTTGTTCGTTATTAAGTTCGTTATTAAGTCGGTGTTTAGTCCGTTATACAGTCGGTATTTTGTTCGTTATTAAGTTCGTTATTCAGTCGGTGTTTTGTTCGTTATTAAGTTCGTTATTCAGTCGGTGTTTTGTTCGTTATTAAGTTCGTTATTCAGTCGGTGTTTTGTCCGTTATTTAGTCGGTGTTTTGACCGTTATTTAGTCCGTTATTCAGTCGGTGTTCTCCGGTGTTTAGCCGCTGGCCGGTGGAATGGAAATCGTCTATGTGTACACGAAGCTCCGCAGTGAGTTCGGCCGACAGTGTCTGTTCTCTGACCGGCCTGCGGAGCTGCTGGTGGACGTTCCTCCGGACCCGGGTCTGGCTCCACAGTTCATCCAGAAAACCCTCCGAGACCAGGGCCTGCAGGCCTGCCGGGACATGTCGGAGCACCAGGTGAGCTCCACATCAACCTCCACCAGAGATAATGGAAAAAACTGAATCTAAACTATAATACACTGCTGAAGGGAACACTTAATCATCACAGTATAACACCAAGTCAGGTAAACTTCAGGGACATCAATCTGTCCATTTAGGAAGCTCAAGTGATTTAAGTGTTCCCTTAAAGGGACTGTTTGTAAGAATCAGAAATGCTTGTTAACAGTGACACCTGTGGCCGTTAAGTCAACGAAAGTCAGCGTCGCGCTCGCGCTTGATCGCTCTACATAGACATGAACGAGCATCGCTCAAAACAGTGAGGCGACACACGTCAGCTAAAACCACAATATCACTCTATATTTCAGCTGCTTGGCAGTAATGTTAGCTGACCAGACGAAGGTCTCTCCATGAATCACTGCTGATCCTAGTGTTGGCTTTTCCTGCCTCAGCCTCCCGACCGCGGCCGGAGGGAACAGGGGAGACACCGGCAACCGGTCGGAGACGATAACGTTCCTCGCTGCGGAGCCCCATCACTTCACAAGACACGGAAAACCTCTGTTGGTCTGGAGGAGCTGCAGCAGTTATTTCTGCACAAACGTCCACTGTACATTCACTAGATATTCTCAGAGCTATACTAACTCTTCTGCAGTGTGTAGTGTGCGCGCATGAACGTGAGGTGGAGCGAGCTGAGTGAAGGCAGGCAGGCAGAGGAGCAGAGACTCCGGCCCTGGAGACCAAAGCTACGGTCTCCCCCACGTCCTCCGACCGCGGCCAACACTGTTTTGCAAGTCGGGCTTCACTAGCTATAACTTTGCGGTTTTGGTGCTTCCGTGTAGTTTGTGTTGGAGTCTGAGTCTGAACAGCGTAGCCACACGCGAGCGCGCATGGGACACCGACCCGGGTGATTTATACGTGTAAGAAGTTACAAACAGTCCCTTTAATGTAGTATTGTTGGCTACTGACTCCTGGGCGCTAATAGCATCTGATCAAACTTACGTTTCCTGTTTCCTGTGTTTGTCTCTGCAGGTGAACACGGAGCGCTTTGAGTACGACAGCTGTGGGATAAACCACGTGGAGGGGGGGTGGCCTAAAGACATCAACCCTCAGGAGATGGAAATGACCATCCGCTTCAGGAAGAAGGTGGAAAAAGACGAGGGCTACATCAACAGCATCCTGCAGCTGGGCAACGTAAGATATACGATCCACATCAATCCACCTCGGTCCACATTGACCCACTTTATCTAATCTCAGTCCACATTGACCCACTTTACCTCAATCCACATCAACCCACTTTACCTAAACTCAATCAACATCAACCCACTTTACCTAAACTCATTCCACATCGACCCACTTCACTTCACTCCACATCAACCAACATTACCTCAGTCCACATTGACCCACTTTACCTCAATCCACATCGACCCACTTTACCTCAATCCACATCGACCCACTTTACCTCAATCCACATCGACCCACTTTACCTCAGTCCACATTGACCCACTTTACCTAAACTCAGTCCACATCGACCCACTTTACCTCAGTCCATATAGACCCACTTCCACCCCGGTTCACATCAACCCACAACCCACTGCGGAGTGCAGCGTACGCTGACAGAAGTTAACCGTTCAGCTGATGATTTATGATCAGTGGGGCGTTTTCACGGTTACAGCCACGTCGTGGTTTGTGATGCCACGGAGTTCTGTGTGATGTCATCATGTGTGCGTGGTCCAGGTCATGGAGCACTGCATCAGACAGAACAACGCCGTGGACATCTACCAGGAGTACTTTGAGGAGGAAGAGGAGGTGGAGGAAAATCAGGAGCCGCCGTCTGCCAAGACCATCAACGTCTTCAGGTACAGCTGATAACAAAACATATAAAGTTATCCATCCATCCATCCATCCATCCATCCATCCATCCATCCATCCATCCATCCATAGATCAGCCAGTGGGATCTCCATGTGAACAGACTTTGTATAACTGTGTGTCTGCAGAGATCCTAACGAGGTGAAGCGTACCGTCACTGGTCTTTCATGGCATCCTGACGGCGGCAGGAAGCTGGCGGCCGCCTACTCCTGTCTCGAGTTCCAGAAAACCTCAAAGGACATGAGCCTGGACTCCTACATCTGGGACATCGGTGGGTATGAAATAGGTTTTGGTTTACTGGATACCAAACTGACCTCAGTGATGCTGAATGAATGAACCCTTAGATGCTGGTCAAAGAGCAAACTCTTATTACTTACAACGACAGAGATTCACAGAGTCAACGGTCCCGTTAACGGATGGATTCATGTTTTGTTTCAGAGAACCCGAACAGACCTGAGATGACTCTGAAGCCGGCGTCTCCGCTCGTTTGTCTGGAGTACAACCCCAAAGACGGCCACACTCTGGTGGGAGGCAGCTACAACGGACAGATTGGTGGGTTCAGGACTGAGAGACAGACAGGTGTTTGTCTCTCAGTGGGTTATTCACCTGTGGGTGTGTTTGTTTTAGCGTACTGGGACACCCGGAGAGGCAGGGACAGACAGGTGTCTATCTCTCAGTGCTTTATTCACCTGTGGGTGTGTTTGTTTCAGCGTACTGGGACACCCGGAGAGGCAGCCAGCCGGTGGAGATTTCCTCTATGGAGCATAGTCACAGAGACCCGGTCTACAAAATCATCTGGCTGCAGTCCAAGACCGGGACAGACACCTTCTCTGCCTCCACTGATGGACAGGTAGATTGATGATGACAGACAGGTAGACTGCTGATGACAGACAGGTAGACTGGTGATGACAGACAGGTGTCTCTCTGTCAGGTTCTGTGGTGGGACGTCCGCAAGTTGAATGAGCCCACAGAGCGTCTGGTTCTGGACCCGAGCCGAGAGGGAAACCTGGACCGAGCTTTAGGAGCCATCTCTCTGGAGTTTGAGTCCACCATGGTGAGGTTCTGTGTGATTCTGACCCAGACTAACGTTGACCCCCTGGTCCTTAGTCTAAGGTTCTGTGTGATTCTGACCCAGAATAACGTTGACCCCCTGGTCCTTAGTCTAAGGTTCTGTGTGATTCTGACCCAGAATAACGTTGACCCTCTGGTCCTTAGTCTAAGGTTCTGTGTGATTCTGACCCAGAATAACGTTGACCCTCTGGTCCTTAGTCTAAACCGTGGTCCTGAAAGTTCAGTTCACACTTCATTAGAGCTAGCTGAAAGTTCAGTTCACACTTCACTAGGGCTAGCTGAAAGTTCAGTTCACACTTCATTAGAGCTAGCTGAAAGTTCAGTTCACACTTTACTAGGGCTAACTGAAAGTTCAGTTCACACTTCACTAGGGCTAACTGAAAGTTCACTTCACATTTCACTAGGGCTAGCTGAAAGTTCACTTAACACTTCACTAGGGCTAACTGAAAGTTCACTTCACACTTCACTAGGGCTAACTGAAAGTTCAGTTCACACTTCACTAGGGCTAGCTGAAAGTTCACTTCACACTTCACTAGAGCTAGCTGAAAGTTCACTTAACACCTCCCTGTCTCAGTGTCTCTCGGTATCTCTCAGAGTGTCTCTGTCCTCCCTTTCTCTCAGTGTCTCTCAGTGTATCTTTGTCCTCCCTGTCTCTCCCTGTCTCAGTGTCTCTCAGTGTCTCTGTGTTTCTCAGAGTGTCTCTGTCCTCCCTGTCTCTGCAGCCTACTAAGTTTATGGTGGGGACGGAGCAGGGCGTGGTCGTGTCCTGTAACAGGAAGGCGAAGACTCCTTCAGAGAAGATCGTCTGTATGTACGACGGTCACCAGGGACCCATCTACGCCCTACAGAGGAACCCCTTCTTCCCCAAAAACTTCCTGACCGTGGGGGACTGGACGGCCCGCATCTGGTCTGAGGACATAAAGGAGTCGTCCATCATGTGGACCAAGTAGGACACACAGTAGAAACCTCCCAAACTATGAGAAATATTTCTTGATAATGTCTCGTGTCTTCCTGTCTCATCTGCTTCAACCTGTCCCATCTCGTCTCGTCTCTGCTTGTTTCGTCTCATGTCCATCTGTCCCGTCCTTCACATCTATGTTAATCTTGTCCCACCTCGCCTCATTTAGTTTTGTGTCCGTGTGTTCCATCATTGTCTCCTCAAACTGTACCATCTCTTCCTGTTTAATATAATCCCATCTCAGTGTTGTCTCATCTCGTCCAATTTGTCCTGACCTGTCCTGTCTCTTCTGGACTCCGTGTGGACATCCTGCTCAGTAAAACTGAAATTACACTTAAACTCCTGTCAGATATCAGATGTCGTATCTGACGGATGCCTGCTGGAGTCCAGTCAGGCCCTCCGTCTTCTTTACCGTAAAGATGGACGGCAATTTGGACGTCTGGGACATCTTGTCCAAACAGAATGACCCCACGCTGAGTCTCAAGGTACGTCCATCTCACCTGTCCACTTTAAAAATACCTGCTCTTAGTAAGTCAGCAGGTCTTCAGTCCACGCCACTATGAGACATTGTTGATGATGTCGTTGTTGTTGATGTCGTTGTTGATGATGTCGTTGTTGATGTCGTTGTTGTTGATGATGTCGTTGTTGTTGTTGTTGTTGTTGTTGTTGTTGTTGTCGATGATGATGTCGTTTTTGTTGTTGATGCCGTTGTTGATGATGTCGTTGTTGTTGATGATGTCGTTGTTGATGATGATGTCGTTGTTGATTATGTCGTTGTTGATGATGATGTCGTTGTTGTTGCTGATGTCGTTGTTGATGATGTCGTTGTTGATGATGATGATGATGTTGTTGTTGTCGTTGATGATGATGTCCTTGTTTATGATGATGTCGTTGTTGATGATGTCGATGATGTCATGGTCCTCAGGTGTGTGACGAGGCCCTGTACAGCCTCCGTCTCCAGGACAACGGGCGGTTGGTGGCGTGCGGCTCTCAGCAGGGCGGAGCCACGCTGCTGGAGGTCTGCCCCGGACTGTCGACCCTCCAGAAGAACGAGAAGAATCTTCTGGCTGCTGTGAGGAACTCCAGAAACATTGACGTCACAAGGTCGGCAACTTGAAACTCACCGTTAATGTTAATGTTCTCTGTTTCCATGGAAACAGATGTTTGAGCGCGAGACGAAGCGAGAGAAGATCCTGGAGGCCCGGCAGAGAGAGATCCGTCTGAAGGAGAGGAGTCGGTCGGAGCAGAGCCGAGAGGACGACGGAGGACGAGAGGACGGAGAAGAGAGTCCAGATCAGCTGATCGCCAGAGCCGAGGACGAGTTCTACGCCGTGACAGAGACGGAGCTGAGGAGGAGGAGAGAGAGGGAGGACCAGACAACCCGGGTCAGAACCAGATCACAGAGTTACACACCAGAACCAGAACCAGACACACGTCCTCTTACCTTCTGTCCTCCCTTTACTTACTGCTGCTCTTCAACTGATAGACCCAGAACCATACCCAGACCCAGAACCATACCCAGACCCAGAACCAGACCCGGACCTAGAACCAGAACCAGACCCGGACCCAGACCCAGAACCAGACCCGGACCTAGAACCAGAACCAGACCCGGACCCAGACCCAGACCCAGACCCAGACCCAGAACCTCTGAAGTGCTTTGAAGCGCTCTGAAGCGCTCCCAGCTGAGCGTTTTCAGCTGGTGGGCACAGGCCCTAAACAACATAAATAACAAATAAGATAAATAATAAAAAGAACATAAAAAACATAAAGAACATAAATAATATAAAGAACATAAAGACCATAAGTAATATAAAGAACATACATAATATAAAGAACATAAATAACAAATAACATAAATAACATAAATAATATAAATAACATAAATAATATAAATAACAAATAATAAAAATAATATAAATAACCAATAATAGAACATAAATAACGTGTCACTGTTTATGTTTCAGGAGAAAGACGTCTGTGAAGAAAAGGAAGTGAAAGAAGAAACTCTAGAAACTGAACCGTCACAGTGAATAAAAACATGGTCATGTTTCTATTGGAGCCATATGTATTGTTTATTGTTTATTTAAATGTCATGTTTCTATTGGAGCCATATGTATTGTTTATTGTTTATTTAAATGTCATGCTTCTATTGGAGCAATATGTATTGTTTATTGTTTATTTAAATGTCATGTTTTTATTGGAGCAATATGTATTGTTTATTGTTTATTTGAATGTTTTAATGACTGAACTGTTTGTGTAAAATGTTCATTTTGTTCAACAAAAAGCGAAACTTTCTGTCATTATTTCTACAGAAAAAGTTTACATGAAGAAGAAAAGAGACGGCCTACTCTGCACTACATACTCAATATATGTACTATTGTTCAACATACAGTATGTCTGTGTGAATAAACAGTGTTTCCTTTAACTCCACCCATGGATATATATATATATATATATATACATACATATATACATACATATATTTTCAGTCGTTGTATTGGTGCTTTTATTGCGAAGGACTCCGGAAGTGCTCGTGTTGTTGTTGCTCTCGGAGCAGGAAGTCGTTAGCTGTTAGCTGTTGATTAGCAGCCCCTCAGTCTCCCGGTGTCCCGGCTCTCAGTGTGAACATGTCCCGGGTCCAGAAGCTCCGTGACTTCGTCAGTGAGCGGCTCAACGCGGCGGCCGAAGACATTTTAGGAGCTTTTGAGAAATCGATCGTTAAATATGAAGAAGAAGCGGCTCTATGTCGCGAGGTGATATCCCGACAGCACGCGCTGCTCTGCGCGCTCCACAAACCGCTCATGGAGCTCCCATCCGCAGGTGAGTTCACACCTGGTCAGTCCACACCTGGTGAGTTCACACCTGGTTAGTTTACACCTGGTTAGTCCACACCTGATTAGTTTACACCTGGTTAGTCCACATCTGGTTAGTCCACACCTGGTTAGGTTACAGGTTACCAGGTGGATCCAGTTCTTCGGCAGGCCACGTCTTACTAACACCTGGTCCTGGTTCAGGTGTTACACATGCCCCTGGTCCTGGTTCAGGTGTTACACATGTCCCTGGTCCTGGTTCAGGTGTTACACATGGTCCTGGTCCTGGTTCAGGTGTTACACACAAGACCCTGGTCCTGGTTCAGGTGTTACACATGTCCCTGGTCCTGGTTCAGGTGTTACACATGGTCCTGGTCCTGGTTCAGGTGTTACACACAAGACCCTGGTCCTGGTTCAGGTGTTACACATGTACCTGGTTCTGGTTCAGGTGTTACACATGACCCTGGTCCTGGTTCAGGTGTTACACATGACCCTGGTCCTGGTTCAGGTGTTCTGGTCTGAGTCGGAGTTTGAGACCGGATCGATTTATTTCTACGTGTTTGTTTCAGACGCCTTCACACAACAGCTGCTGGAGAGTCACGAGGAGGTTCCCTCTGAGCACCAGGACCAGGAGGTAGAGCAGCTTCAAGACCTGGACGAGGCCGACATCATCCAGTTCACCTATAATCCCAGGAGGGCATCGAGGCCAGGTGAAGACGTGGACCTGCTAGCTGCCAGGTCCGCCCGGGTAAAACCAGGACCAGCAGGACCAGCAGGTCCAGATCAGGAAGTCCATCTGGTGTCGTCTGAGACCGAAGACAGCGACGACTACAGCAAAGACTCGATCGACACCAGGTCTTCTTCAAACCAGCTGAAACCAAAGAGGATCCGAAGACCAAGAGGACCGTTCAGCTGCCGGGTCTGCAGCCGGACCTTTAAGGCCCACCGGTTTCTGATCCGCCACGTTAACAAAGCTCACCTGCAGGAGGCGGAGCCGGTCTGCGGTCTGTGCGGTAAACGGTTCGAAGCAGCAGAGAATCTGAAGCTCCACATCCAGACTCACCGGACCACTCAGAGGAGGAAGATGGAGCTGGAGAACCAGACCAGGACCAGGACCAGAACCAGAACCAGGTCCAGAGGGAGACAGTTTCACCAGCCAGAAACCAAAGTCAACACTGGCGAGAAACCACACACCTGTGACGACTGTGGGAAGACGTTTCCACAGGTGTGGAAGAAGAGGAGGCACAGGTGTCCCTCACAGGTGGAGGGAGGTAGAAGCACGCAGAAGAAGAAGAAGAGGTAGAAGCGCGCAGAAGAAGAAGAAGAAGAGCTAGAAGCACGCAGAAGAAGAGGTAGAAGCACGCAGAAGAAAAAGAAGAGGTAGAAGTGTGCAGAATAAGAGGTAGAAGTGCGCATAAGAAGAAGAGGTAGAAGCACGCTGAAGAAGAAGAGGTAGATGCGCGCAGAGAAAGAAGAAGAGGTAGAAGCCGCAGAGAAAGAAGAAGAGGTAGAAGCCGCAGAAGAAGAAGAGGTAGAAGCACGCAGAAGAAGAGGTAGAAGCACGCTGAAGAAGACTTTAAGTTAATATTTCTGTTTCTGACCAGCTTTTAATTTTGAAGCTTTTTTTGTTTATTTGTTCTGATGTTTCTGAATTTGAATAAATTATTTTTTTCTACTTGAAGACACTTTAATTCTTTTAACATCCTGATTATTATTATTATTATTAAGAGAGATGAACTGGGACTAAAACTGGTAAGACTGCAGCTGAGCTTTCAGTCGAGTTACATGGTCTTCCTCAGCAGAAACTCATTCAAGTTATTAAAAAGCTTCCATGAAACGTAAGAGGTGTGAGCAGCAGGTTGAGTCCTCCGTCTCTAATAATGATAAAACATCTTCAATCTAAAGGATGAATCAGACTTCTTCAGATAATACTATTAAAATAGTATTTTAATATAATGCTATTTTAAATTACCAAAAGATAAAAACAGCCATTCAGCAGATAACTGCTACCTGTGAGGAGCTCAGACTCACCTGGCAGAAGGAAGCTCGGGGTAAAAGTACACACTTTAAGATACTTCATATTATTTTACACCTGTCCGGTTTACTAGAACATAAGTTGTGCTGGAAATGTAAACGGCATGAAGGCACCTTTAACCGCCTTTAATCACCTTTAACCGCCTTAAACTACCTCTGTTATCACAAATACTTGTATTTTCAGTTATTACTTTGTCCCTAGAAATAAGAATCGCCAAATATTTCACCTCTTTCTTAATTTTTATACCACATAATGACTGCAGAGGGCCCTCATGTAACGTCATCATTTCACATTTATCCAAATTCAACTGTAGGCCTGATGCCTTAGAAAAAAGATTAATAGACTGTAAAGCTATGGGAATTTGATTTACATTTTTTTTTTAAATAAAGTCGTGTCATTTGCCAACTGACTTATTATTATTTGTTTTCCCATCACATTTAACCCTACAATATTTCAGTTGCCTCACATAGTTATTTAAAAAATATATATTTTTTTATTGCCTTTATTTCACAAACCGGTCATACAGGTTCAATTACAAAGACGTGCAAAACTGTAAAAGGAACAACAAGACAAAATAAAAGATGCCAGGGGATAAACAGCTTACAAGTACAAAGCCAGGGAAAATAAACATTTAGATAAATATATTAAAGGAGGTGCATAAAGTACATCACAGAAGCCTCACCTAGTTATTTTTTATTTTTCTTTATTTCAAAATTACAGTATACATAGTAACAGCAGAAAACATTAAAACATTTACATACAAAAGAAGCATAGAACAAAACATAAACAAAGAGCTGTGACAAACAGAAATGAAACAAAACAAACATAAAAGAAAAAAAAGAAAAGAAAAAAAAGAGAGACCACGCGAGAGTAATTTCACTTAAAAACTTTAAAGATATTGCATACATTCATTGTTTTCATTGCTACCTCACCTAGTTATAGCTCTATAGCTGACGCAGCAGGTGACGTAACATCCGAACGTAGGCAACGTCGACGTCGTGACGCAAAGACGCTGGGTTGGGGATCCCGGAAGTGTACTGGCATTGTTTACATTCTCCTCTTTGTTCCGCCAAAAATGTCCAAAAAACGGTCCAAGAGCTCCGAGAAGCGGAACCAGCGGGAGACCCGGAGCCACCGGGAGAACCGGAGCCTGCGGACGGCGGTGGACGAGCAGCTGGCGGCGGCCGCGGAGGAGATCTTGTGGCTGCTGAAGGAGCGCGGACAGACGGATGAGGAGGAGCAGCTGAAGGAGCTGGTGAAGGAGCGGATCACCGCGGCCGTGGAGCTCATCTTCACCGCGTTCAGAGCCTCCAGAGCGGCCGAGAGAGGACCGGAGGAGCCCGCTGGACCCGGAGCCGACAGGAGAGGTTGGTGTCCGGTCCCTATAGGGACTAACACCATCACACATGAATACAGTTGGGCTCATTGGATCCATAAGAGTCCCAGCTTTACAGTGATACCCAATTTATGTAATTCAAGACTGTTTATGGACCCCAGGATGCAGAAATAATCAGATACACCATTTTTAGAATAGGAGACAATAACACATTTATTCTGCATTCAATAAACTGCATGTGATTATCATAATGTGGGCATGTCTGTAAAGGGGAGACTCGTGGGTACCCATAGAACCCATTTTCATTCACATATCTGGAGGTCAGAGGTCAAGGGACCCCTTTGAAAATGGACATGACAGTTTTTTTCCTCGTCAAAATTTACTGTAAGTTTGGAGCGTTATTTAACCTCCTTCACAACAAGCTAGTATGACCTGGTTGGTACCGATGGATTCATCAGGTTCTCTAGTTTCATATGATACCAGGATCTTCATTCTAGATTTAAAACTGAGCCGCTACACCTTTTTAAAGACAGTAATGTCGTCCGGGGTCACCAGCGATCCTGTAGGTCTCAGAAGGTTTACTGAATATATCAGTAATAAAACTAATAATAAAGACAAATATTAACTCAATATATTAGTAATAAAACTAATAATAAAGTAAAATATTAACTCAATATATCACTAATAAAACAAATTATAATGACAGATATTAACTCAATATATCAGTAATAAAGCTAATAATAAAAACAAATATTAACTCAGTACATCAGTAATAAAACTAATAATAAAGACAAATATTAACTCAATATATCAGTAATAAAACTAATAATAAAGTCAAATATGAACTCTATATATCAGTAATTAAACTAATAATAAAGACAAATATTATCTCAATATATCAGTTATAAAACTAATAATAAAGATAAATATTAACTCAACATATCAGTAATAAAACTAATAATAAAGACAAATATTAACTCTATAGATCAGTAATAAAACTAATAATAAATAAAGATATTAACTCTATATATCAGTAATTAAACTAGTAATAAAGACAAATATTATCTCAATATATCAGTAATAAAACTAATAATGAAGACAAATATTAACTGAATATATCAGTAATTAAACTAATAATAAAGTCAAACATTAACTCAATATATCAGTATTAAAAACTAATAATGAAGACAAATATTAAATCAATATATCAGTAATAAAACTAATAATAAAGTCAAATATTAACTCTACATATCAGTAATTTAACTAATAATAAAGTCAAATATTAACTCAATATATCATTAATAAAACTAATAATGAAGACAAATGTTAACTCAATATAATCAGTAATTAAACTAATAATAAAGTCAAATATTAACTTAATATATCAGTAATAAAACTAATAATGAAGACAAATATTAACAGAATATATTAGTAATAAAACTAATAATAAAGTCAAATATTAACTCCACATATCAGTAATTTAACTAATAATAAAGTTGAATATGAACTCAATATATCATTAATAAAACTAAGAACAAAGACAAATATTAACTCAATATATCAGTAATAAAACTAATAATAAAGATAAATATTAACTTAATATAATCAGTAATTAAACTAATAATAAAGTCAAATATTAACTTAATATATCAGTAATAAAACTAATAATAAAGATAAATATTAACTCAATATATCAGTAATAAAACTAAAAATAAAGACAGATATTAAAGGTAGCCTATGTAACATTGTCCACTAGCGTTTAAAATGGGTACTGCAGAATTTAAAATATTGAAGAGAGTTGCCTCCAGTTTCCATCTGAACTGTCAGAGAGCAGAAGAGGATTAAAATGTTGAACTGTTCCTTTACAAAGTTGAAATGTTTCTGTGTTTTTCTCTGCAGAGTTTAGTCTCTCTGATGGAGAACATCCGAAGCAGAACGTCTCTGTGGACCGACTGAAGGACCCTCTGCCCGGCACTTCCTCCAGACCAGACCATGTTTCTGAACCGGACCAGCAATCGGACTTTTTGGACGATCTGGCCGGCAAGGAGGAAGAGGACGAGAGCGAGGATGATGAGGCGACGCCTCACTGCTGCAGAGTGTGCGGGAAGTCCTTTGACAGGAAAGGGTTTTTGATGAAACACGTGGAGAAACACTTGAAGGAGGAGGAGTATCTTTGTGGTCTGTGTGGCGAGAGTTTGGAGTCCAGCGACGGTCTGAGGCTGCACCTTCAAACGCACCGCGACAGCAGCAGGACCTGTGACGTCTGCGGCAAGAAGTTCCCCTCGATCCGCGCTCAGGAGACGCACCGGAGGCTGCACACCGGAGAGAAACCCTTCCGCTGCCACGTCTGTGGCAAAGGCTTCAACCAGAAGGGCAACATGGTGACGCACCTGAGGATCCACACGGCGGAGAAGCCGTTCAGGTGCACCGTCTGTCACAAAGAGTTCAGCCACACTGGCTCCCTGGAGCGACACATGAAGGCCCACGATGGACAGACGCCGTTCAGCTGTAAAGTGTGCGGGAAAGGCTTCAGCAAGAGCGCCGAGCTGAGGCGACATGTTCGTAGCCACGAGTCTGACGACACGCCCGCTGCCGCGCCTGCCGCCAGGAGCAGACGCAGGAAGCCGAGTCTGACTCCTTCTCACAGCTGCAAGGTCTGTGGGAGCGCCTTTCACAATAAAGGTAATTTTGTGCGGCACGCAGATACTCATTTAAATGACCCTGAATGTCGCTGTGGCGTCTGCGGAGAGCAGGTGGAGTCTTCAGAGTGTCTGCAGCTTCACATCCAAAGCCACAGAGAAACCAGCAGGATCTGCGACATCTGTGGCATCAGCTTCAGGGACATGGAGATCCACATGAGGACGCACACTGGCCAGAAACCCTTCAACTGCAAAGACTGTGGCAAGGACTTCCCCAGGAAAGGCTCTCTGGAGAGACACATGAAGCTGCATGCTGGCGAGAGGCCGTACATCTGCGAGTTCTGCGGGAAGACTTTCATTGAAAACACCGTCCTGAAGAGACACATCAAGAGCCACATGGGAGGGAAGCCCAGGATTTACTCCTGTGAGGTCTGCAGCAAAAAGTTCACCATGAGCCAGCATCTGGACGTGCACAAGAGGATCCACACCGGGGAGAAACCGTACACCTGCAGGGTCTGTGGCAAGAACTTCCGGCAGATCGGCAACCTCGACTCCCACATGAGGATCCACACGGGCGAGAAGCCGTTCATCTGCAGCCTCTGCGGGAAGAGGTTTCGCCAGAAGATCTCGCTGGAGACGCACGAGAGGTTCCACAAGAAGGAGAAACCGTTCAGCTGCCAGCTCTGCAGCAAAGGTTTCGTCCAGAAGATCGACCTGAAGAGACACATGCTGACGCACACCGGGGAGAAACCCTACAGCTGCCAGGTCTGCGGGAAGAGCTACCAGGAGAAACGCTCGGTGGATTCGCACATGAAGGTTCACACCGGAGAACGGGCTGCCAAAGACTCAGTGGTGACGCCGAACCCGAAACAACAGGAAGGAGTTCACTCTGACTTCATCCAGCTGTGAACAGCTGCTGCTGTTGAAAAGTAATCTGCTGCCACAAAGCTTGACTGTGTCCAGTCAGATGTCTGAGAAGACTAGTCTATATGTCTAATGGTCTTTCATGCTCTTAGCTTGTAGAACGTCCTCTTTACAAATAGATGTAATTTAGTTTAGTAGATGGAGAACAAGATGCTGGTTCAGCCAGACGGACAACCGAAAGAGACGTCGCTCAGAGCAACAGTTGACTCAGAAGAGAAGAAATCAGCAGTCATTGGTAAAACAAACTGGAAGCTGCAGATTTAAAGGGACTGTTTGTAACTTCTTACAGGTATAAATCAATCCGGGTCGGTGTCCAATGCACGCTCGCGTGTGGCTATGCAGTTCAGACAAGACTCCAACACAAACTACACGGAAGCACCAAAACAGCAAAGTTATATCTAGTGAAGCTCGTCTGTTAAACAGTGTTGGCCGCGGTCGGAGGACGCGGGGGAGACCGTAGCTTTGGTCTCCAGGGCCGAAGTCTCTGCTGTACTCTGCTCCTCTGCCTGCTTTCCTTCACTCACACACCGCGCTCATCCTCGCTATTTCGCTCCACTTTCACGTGCATGCGCGCACACTACACACTGCAGAAGAGTTAGTTCAGCTCTGAGAATATCTAGTGATTGTGCAGAAATAACTGCTGCAGCTCCTCCAGACCAACAGAGGTTTCCCTTGTCTTGTGAAGTGACGGGGCTCCGCAGCGAGAAACGTTATCGTCTCCGGCCAAAACTTCGGTGTCTCCCCTGTTCCCTCCAACCACGGTCGGGAGGCTGAGGCAGGAAAAGCCAACACTAGGATCAGCATTGATTCATGGAGAGACCTTCGTCTGGTCAGCTAACATTACTGCCAAGCAGGTGAAACATAGAGTGATATTGTGGTTTTAGCTGACGGGTGTCGCCTCACTAGTTTGAGTGATCCTCGTTCATGTCTATGTAGAGCGAGCACAAGCGCAAGCCCGACGCTGACTTTCGTTGACTTAACGGCCACAGGTGTCGCTGTTAACAAGCATTTCTGATTCTTACAAACAGTCCCTTGTATAGGCCGTAAACGCTATTTCACAGGAGGGCATGCTGAGATCAATAAATCTAATCAATCAGCTGGTCGTTACCGCCCTCGTACAGTCTCGTTCAAAGCCCCGATGATTGATGGTTGATTGCTCGCCGTGGTCGTTGTGGATGGAGTCGGTGGCAGACTAGCGTAATCTGCTGGATGGTGTGTTTTAAGATGGCGGCCTAGTTCGACCTTTAGTCCAAACTTGTTTATCGCACAGCTTAACAGATCACTTCGTTCATGTTCTCCGGCTCTCCTTTTCCGTTTGGTTTAAAACCAAAGAGTCGCCAAACAGATGCATTTGCATTCTTTTTGCTAACGAGAGCGGACATCTTTCCTGCTGCAGTTAGGGCTAGCAGGGCTGCACTGAGTAGCTTCATTCATAACGTTGACATCAGAATTATTATTATTCGTAACTTACAGAAACAACAGTCCACCTTCTCTCCCATGCTATCCCAGCATGTTGTTCCTTTTGTTTGATTTGCTGTTCTGGTTCTTGTTCCTGGTTCCTGGTTCTGGTTCCTGGTCTGGTTCTGGTTCTGGTTCCTCCATCAGCAGCAGAGAAATGATTTGTTTAGTCACAGAAACATTAAAGTGATTATATTTTGTTAGTTTGATCTCTTTTGTTTCTGACTTAAAGAGTTTGTTTTATATAAATCAACATTTAATATAGAAGGAATTGAATGAAAAGAAATGAAAAAACACTTTAATGAAACAATGTTAATGTCAAACAATATTGATAATAAAAACATTTAAGATTTCCTGTTTGTTTTTTCTTTTTCTCTGAAATATTCTATAATAATAATATTCTATAATAAAGATATTATTTCATTTATTCCTCATATTAGATTTGATTGAGTTCACGTCTTTATAAAATAATCTGTCAGAGAAGAACCGACTTCACTGGGAGTCAAACAACACTGACCCAAGTACAAAAGACTAAAGATTAATTATAGATTGATTATTTAAAGACTGATTGATGTGCAAAAAAGCAGACAAGAGACGCGAACACGGTGTGGGATTTACTGTTTGCAGATGTTCGCAACGTCCGCAGCTTCCACAGCGCCGACTGCGACGCGGACCACGCCCTCGTTGTGTGTCCTATCAATCTGAAACTCAAACACCGACACCACACAAAGACCAAAAACTCTCCCTAGATCAACACTGCCAGGACCAGAAATGCAGAACGCTTGCTCAAGTTCTCCAAAGCCATCCAACAGATCCCTCGCACAAGTGAGGACGAGAGCAGATGGAAGCAGCTCAGCCACATCCATTCACAAAGCAGCCGAGAGACATAACGAGGACTGGTACGAAGCAAACATCCACCTCGTGGAGCCTGTCACTGAAGCAAAGAGACACGACCTCCTCGACTACAAACAAAACCCTGATAGGAACAATCTCAACAAGCTCAGACTTGCTCGCCAGAATAGCAAGGAAATGGCTAGAAGATGCGCTAATTAGTACTTGTACCGGTGTAAAAGTACCGGTCGGGAGACCGAGGCAGGAAAAGTCAACACTAGGATCAGCATTGATTCATGGAGAGACCTTCGTCTGGTCAGCTAACATTACTGCCAAGCAGCTGAAATATAGAGTGATATTGTGGTTTTAGCTGACGTGTGTCGCCTCACTGTTTTGAGCGATGCTCGTTCATGTCTATGTAGAGCGAGCAAGCGTGAGCCCGACGCTGACTTTCATTGACTTCACGGCCACAGGTGTCGCTGTTAACAAGCATTTCTGATTCTTACAAACAGTCCCTTTAAGTATCAGAGTACTTCTTGTTGTTGTTCGCCCTCCGGTCCAGCAGGGTTCGCTGTTCGCTTCCGCCGCGTCGCTCTCGTCGCAGCGAACTGTCGTCGACGCGGAACTCCGTGTTTGGTGTCTGGTGTGTTTACGGCCCCGCTGGCTCTCTTTGTCCGCAGAAAAGGAGCAGAATGTGCGCCGTGCAGCTGCTGCGGGTGTCGGTACATGAGCGGATCAGCGCCGCCGCTGAAGACGTTCTGCTGAAGGTGGAAAAAGGAGAAGAAGCGGCTGAAATCCCGGCGCTGAGAGCGCTGCTCACCGAGCGGCTAACGGCGGCTGCGGAGGAGATTGTCGGTCTGTTTGAGGAAACCGTGGCGGAGTACGAAGACAGAGCTGAGCGGTCAGAGCGGGAGATCTGCCGCCAGAGGAGGCTGCTCGATGCCGTGCTGAAGCCCCAAGTCAAGCTGACCAGAGCAGGTCAGTCCCGAGGACACCACGGAGACATGAGGACGCTAGTTATCTGTAGCTCCGCGAACATCAACGAGTCTCCTAAACGGAAACATTTTGTTCAGTTTTATGTCAACAGTCTGAGACAAGCTGACGTCCACTGCTGGACCGGACAGAGAAATATGAAAATATAACTATTTAAATTGATATTAAACAAGAAATAAATTGTTAACAGCTAAAAACTACAAGTCCCATGAATCTAACACAGAGCAGCGCCAGCAAAGCCTCATGGGAGTTGTAGTTTTTACATCGGTTACCCTGTAAAAGTGATATTTTGTGTGATTTTGATCACTCACATTATGTCCATGACACCGCAGTCATTGACGCAATACCCGTCTCACACCAGTGACCAGGGTCGGACCCGGGTTATCTGACCCTGGTTCAACCCGGGACCAATGCATAATGATTAGCTCAGGTGATAGAGATGGGTGGAGGGGACAGAGGTCTGGAGGACTACAGAGAGGGGGGGGGGTGATAGTGACATCATCAATGTGTGCAAAAACATAAAATGTCACAGAATGATTCATGTTTTTGGGATAATATGGAGTAAATATACAGCACAGACAGCATTTAATTAAAGCATTAAATAACATGTTTAACTATGTTGTACCACTAATACTACACTGCTCCCACTACACCACTTATAATACACCACTAATACTACACCGCTAATACTAAACCGCTAATAATACACCACTAATACTACACTGCTCCCACTACACCACTTATAATACACCACTAATACTACACTGCTATTAATACACGACTAATATTGCACCACTAATACTACACAACTAATAATAATACATTTTATTTGGTGGCACCTTTCAAGACACCCAAGGACACCTTACAAAGATAAAATTACACTCAAACAGATAAAAACAGCCATGACAGAGACACGTCTAGGCAGACACATGATGGACTGATGGACACACTACAGTGAATGTGCCAGTTTGAACAGGTGAGTTTTGAGGTGAGATTTGAATGTTGTGATAGTGTCAGACTGCTGGATGTGTGGAGGGAGTTCCAGAGCCTGGGAGCAGTGCAGCTGAACGCCCTAGCTCCCATGGTGCTGAGGCGTGATACTACGCTGCTAATACTACATCGCTATTAATACACCACAAATACACTGCTAACACTATACCGCTAATACTACACTACTAATAATACACTACTGTTATTATACCTCTAATACTACACCGCCAATAATACACCACTAATACTACACCGCTAATACTAAATTACTAATACTACACCGCTAATAATACACCACTAATACTACACCGCTAATACACTGCTAACACTATACCGCTAATACTACACTACTAATAATACACTACTGTTATTATACCTCTAATACTACACCGCCAATACTACATCACTAATACTTCACTGCTAATACTACACAGCTATTAATACACCACAAATACACTGCTAATACTACACCGCTAATACTACACCGCTAATACTAAATTACTAATACTACACCGCTATTAATACACCACTGATACTACACTGCTAACACTACACCGCTAATACTACACCGCTAATACTACACCGCTAATAATACACCACTAATACTACACCGCTAACACTACACCGCTAATACTACACCGCTAATACTACACTGCTAACACTACACCGCTAATACTACACCGCTAATAATACACCACTAACACTACACCGCTAATACTACACCGCTAATACTACACTGCTAATACTATACCACTAATACTACACTGCTAACACTATACCACTAATACTACAGAGCTAGCTAATGCTAAACAGATAATACTAAACAGCTAATACTACACTGCTAATACTAAACCACCAATACTGCACCGCTAGCTAATGTTACACAGCTAATACTAGGCCGCCAACACTAGGCCGCTATGAGACCAGAATTGTCTCAACACGAAAGTTGTGCTCCCCGTCGTCTGGACCTGTTAGAGGCCCGCAAACCTCCGATATCGGCTGCTTTCCGTTAATTTATCTCCAGCAGAAGGAGACAGAAAAGCAGAGAGTGAGTGAGAGAGACAGTCAGTGTGTTGTGATAATTCTGAAGGTGGGATTTCATGTAGACTAATTCACTACGTTGATTTCACCCGTTCACCGCACACACAAATGCCATCGTGAAAATAAACACGCTAAACTTCAGCATTAGCTTTAGCTTCAGTATTAGCTCTTTGCTCCAGTATTAGCTTTAGCTTTAATTTCAGTATTAGGTTAGGTTTAGTATTAGCTTTAGGTTCAATATTAGCTTTAGTTTCACTATTAGTTTTAGCTTCAGTATTAGCTCTTAGCTCCAGTATTAGCTTTAGCTTCAGAAATAGCTTTAAATAAACGGCTGACTTATCTGCCTACTTGGGTCCAATGCTGATTTCTGTTAGCCTAGTTTTCTGTGATGTTTCCATGCTTACAGGATCATGTGTTTCAGATTAAATGATGAAGTTTGATGATTTAAATCAGAAGTTGACAGAATCTGTGGTCAGAAGAGTTCTTGTTAGTGTTGAGAGACTGTAGATGAGATGTGTGCACCACCTCAGTAACGGCAGCATCTGGTAGAACATAAACTTATCATGTCTGTTTCCTGTTTCCTGCAGATGTCCAGCAGCTGTTGGTGGTTAAAGAAGAGGTTCCCCCTGAGCAGCAGGAGTGGAGCTCCAGTCTGGACCAGGAGGACCCAGAGCCCCCACACATTAAAGAGGAACAGGAGGAACTCTGGACCAGTCAGGAGGGAGAGCAGCTTCAAGGGCTGGAGGAGGCTGATATCACCAAGTTCCCATTCACTCCTGTCCTTGTGAAGAGTGAAGATGATGAAGAGGAACCTCAGTCCTCACAGCTTCATCAAAGACAAACTGAACAGATGGAAACAGAAGCTGATGGAGAGGACTGTGGAGGACCAGAACCAGCCAGGAACTCAGATCCAGATAGACATTTACAGCCAGTTAATGAAGACAGTTCTCTGGAGTCTTCTGAAACTGATGACAGTGATTGGTCACAAACAAACGAAGGTCAGTCAGGTGTTGAGGCTGAGAAACACAGCAAAGACCCTGAGAGTGATAATGGATCTTCGTCTAAGGAGAGACCATTTCCTTGCTCCTATTGTGGGAAAAGATTTAGCCTGAAGGGAAATTTGAACAGACACATTAGAGACCACACAGGTGAGAGACCGTTTCCATGTACAGGTTGTGATAAATCATTCAAAGACAGCGGATCATTAACGGCACACATGAGGTGTCACACCGGAGAGCAGCCGTACAGCTGCTTGTTCTGTGGGAAGAACTTCAGCGGGAGAGGAAACATGACCCGACACATGAGGATCCACACCGGAGAAAAACCCTTCACCTGCTCGGTGTGCAGTAAAAGCTTTCATGTAAAAGAACACCTCAACAGACACATGAAATACCATACGGGGGAGAAACCCTTCAGCTGCTCCGTCTGTGGCAAAGGGTGTGCTCAGAAAACAGACCTGAAGAAACACATGAGAGTCCACACGGGAGAGAAACCCTTCAGTTGTCCGTTCTGCGGAAAGTGCTGTGCTGAAAAAGGAGACTTGACCAAACATATGAGAGTCCACACAGGAGAGAAACCATTCAGCTGCAACGTCTGTGGGAAAAGTTGTGCCCAGAAAGGGAGCCTGAAGATTCACATGAGAGTCCACACAGGAGAGAAACCGTTTAGCTGCTCTGTCTGTGGGAAATGTTTCACTGTTACGGGACATTTAAAGAGACACATGAAGCTGCACGCAGCTGACGGTCGGGAAGCCGATGGTCGGGAGGCCGAGGCTGCAGATTCACATTCAGCCAAAGTACAACAGGAAGTCGAACCTTTGAACACATCATGAATGTCCATCTGTCAGGAGACATGCAACCATGTTCATCAAACTTCTCATGTAGGGTGTTCATTACACGACCGTTATAGATGAGGTGATTGAAATTATCAGAAATACATGAATTGATAATGTAGAATAGGAATCATGTGGTGTAGCATCCAGAGAATCAACCCTTTCTTCCAGAGACCAGATCACAAGTCCAGTTAGTCCGTTGAGGTTGTTTCTTTGTTACTTGAGCACCTCAATGGCTGCTGCTGTAGACCATCATCAGTAACAAGATCTGAACTTGAACCCAAGACTTTAACAGGACCCATCAGGTTCAGACGTCTGACCAGGTCTGATGGCAGAACTGCTTGTACCTATTCAGACATGATGAACTTTGTGTTTCTGAGGAGGTTCATGCCGGCCTGGTGTAGTTTTGGTGGCTACATGCAGAACCATAAACACCGTCACGGTTTGTTTGTGGTGATCCAACCACTTTAAGTCACTTTAACAGCCCACCTTAAGAGGCGGAGCCGGAGTTGCAGGATACAGGAAGTCGGCTCCGGTCTCTGGCTTTCTTGAGCGGAGGAGTTGAAGTTTCGTAGCATTTATTCAGCGACAAATAAACTGTACACACACTGCTACACCTACGTTCACGGCTATAACGCGAGCAAGAAGCCTTCGGCAATGCTAGAACTGTTAACGTAGCACAAATACACACACTGTTTATCGGGCAAACGCTATCGTTAATCCGGGCAGACAGAGTATCGTTACGCCGGGCAGACACACAGCTGACAACCTGCTAAACTAAACTAAATGTGCGGTGGAGACTTTTACTGGGAAAGTGGCAGCATGTTCGCGACACTACACGCAGCATCGTAGCTGCTAAGTTAACGCTCCTGGACGGGTGAACTGGGTTCTCAGTTTTCTGTTGTGCTCATACACTGCAGCTGGCGCGAGGCACAAATCTTTTCGGTTAACGGTTAATAATCGGTTAACGAGGGTCGGTTATTGGTTAAGAAAAATTTTCAAAATGAGCATCCCTAATAATATTACAAAAATATGAAGAAGTTTGAGTCATAATCAGAATAAAAACAACACAGTTTAAACTGACAAATGCAGGAAAGACAGCTGGCTGTATGCTGTGGGTGTTTACTGCTTGAATTATGTTTTTATATTTATCTTTTACTTGCTCTCAAGTCCGTTTCACACCTATGGAGACGGAGACGCAGCTGAAAACCGTTGATAACCAGCGTCGTAGGACCGCTTAGTGGGATTGTGGTTGTTCAGGTTAGTTAAGCCTGATAACGAGAAGATACTCTGGGTATGTTGAACTGGCTTCGTAGTACGAGCCCCTGGATAGCTTCTTCCTGTGTTTACTTTAAACTGACCAATGAAAGGAGAGAACATTGTCACCCAACTTTCAGTGAATCATTTTGGTTCGCTTGATTTGTGTTTGTGTGTGAAAAGAATCCAGAAGAAACCAAATACAGGTTTTAAATCCTGGAGGAAACGGATCGATCCAGATCCCAGACTGAGTCAGATGATCCATTTATTTATTGAACTATATATATGCAGAACTGAGTATCACACACATAGGTGTGTTAATGAAGAAAAAAGTTTTTATTATTATATGTCACTTAATAATAATATGTTATGTAGAATCGTGTGATGTTCATAATTTGAGAAGAGAACCAGCTGCAGGACGTGAAGAAGAAACACGTAATGTTTTTACTTCCTCTTGTATGAATGAACTCTTTCAGCAACGTGATTATTTACACTAAAAATAAAACTGATAATTGTTTAAAACTTCATTTTAAATATGAGCATTGAAAGTATATTTTGCCATGAATTCATTCGGTCAGGTGTCTTCCTTCCATCAGTTTCAGGTGTCAGCTGGTTGAGTTCAGTAGAAATGTACGGCGAGCCAGCGGGTTCAGTGTGACGTCCAAATAACACAAGAAATAATTCACAAATTCAAATCAGCTGGGAGAAACTTCTTCTGTTTCTACAGTGTTTCCATCACATACTGACCTCCACTCAGCCTCGCTAGTCAAACCCCACAGAAACATTAACTTTAAGGATTTAACATCGTACTTAAAGAACACAAGAAATCAGAGGAACGCCAGCAGAAAATCTAGCCCGCGACAGAAGACTTTGACCAATCACAGGTCATTTCAGAGAGAGAGAGCGTTCCTATTGGCTTTGCTCTGGCTGGTGGGCGGTGCTTGGTATTTCCTCAACTGATCTCAACATGGCTGCTGGGTCACAAACTTTCTCATTTTACAGCTAAACAGTACACTACTAGATGAGTCTGAACACATCTGAAGAGATAAATAGGCATTACAGTAACAGAATATTGATTAATATTTGATCAGCGCTGCCTAGTTTGACCGTTTGATCGGAATTTGCGAGTGATTGACAGCTGCTCAGAGACGGCAAGGCTCCAGATCAGCTCTGATGGTTGTTTTCCTCCGGTCCTTGAAAAAAAAAGGTGACAGAGACACATGATTTTTTCAGATTATCTGTCTCATGTAGGCTACTACTGTCAGGATGTAGAGACCGTTTTATAAAAATAATTTATGTTTTTTTTAATCATATTTGTTCCATTTCTACCCACTGCAGCCTTATTTTGATGCTAACACTTTTGTACTTTTCCTTCAGTACAATATGGACTTGTAACAGAGTATTTCTACTCTGTAGTATTACTACTTGTTCTTCAGTATCAGAGTACTTCTTGTTGTTGTTCGCCCTCCGGTCCAGCAGGGTTCGCTGTTCGCTTCCGCCGCTTCGCTCTCGTCTCAGCGAACTGTCGTCGACGCGGAACTCCGTGTTTGGTGTCTGGTGTGTTTACGGCCCCGCTGGCTCTCTTTGTCCGCAGAAAAGGAGCAGAATGTGCGCCGTGCAGCTGCTGCGGGTGTCGGTACATGAGCGGATCAGCGCCGCCGCTGAAGACGTTCTGCTGAAGGTGGAAAAAGGAGAAGAAGCGGCTGAAATCCCGGCGCTGAGAGCGCTGCTCACCGAGCGGCTAACGGCGGCTGCGGAGGAGATTGTCGGTCTGTTTGAGGAAACCGTGGCGGAGTACGAAGACAGAGCTGAGCGGTCAGAGCGGGAGATCTGCCGCCAGAGGAGGCTGCTCGATGCCGTGCTGAAGCCCCAAGTCAAGCTGACCAGAGCAGGTCAGTCCCGAGGACACCACGGAGACATGAGGACGCTAGTTAGCTCCGGCCCGGCCCAGGATAACTGGGTTAACGGGGCGTTTATTGAGTTCTTCCGCTTTTCACCGACAGCTACCGATCTGCACGGGTAGTTAATGTCATGACGTCACACCGGAGGGTAGTTGACGTCACTCTGTCTTCACCTGGAGCCCTGGAGCCTCTCTGGTAGCTATAGTTACCTGACGAGGCTAACTGATGCTACATGTTAACTGTGTGGCTGCTGGCGTCGCCTGCTGGAGAATAACTGAACATCCATCAAGTTATTAGTAATTAAATATTAGTAGGAGCTGTATTTTAGTCTGGTTGAAACTATATAATATAACCTACATCATGCAGCAGGGAGATAACGTATAAAAGAAGTAATTGGTTGAAATAAACCATTGATCTGTGTCATTATTAAGATATTATTGATATTATTGAAATTCTGATTAAAATGCTTCAACAGCTATACCTGGAGGGCAGAGGAGGACAGGGTCCTGCTGTCCTCCCTTAAGGTCCTCCTGTCCTCTCTAAAGTTCCTGTCCCCTCTTAAAGTCCTGTCCTCCTTTAAGGTCCTGTCCTCTCTTAAGGTCCTGACACACCAAGCCGACGGTCGGCCGTCGGACAGTTTGAGGCCGTCGGTGAGCGTCTGTCTAGTCTTTTCCGGTGTGTCCTCACCGTCGGCTCTAGTCTGTCCGTGTCAGAGGTTTTTCAGCGTGTTGAATCGGCGGTTGACCCCTCATGGTATTCCCTCTATAGCTGTAACACAAGGGTTCAAAGAGTTTTGTAGGGGGCTGGAAGACATCATCTTTAAGCTGTCCCTTTGTCCTGCTCAGAAATATCCTACATATTTAATTTGATTCATAATCTTTAAATTAGTCAACTTTTTACATAATGCAAAATTAATTTCTCAAACATTCATTACATAAGCGTGTTTTTGGCATCACAGGTCGGACTTATTGTGACTTAATATTGACTGTTGGGCTGATTAGAGTTCACACTGCTCTGATCCAACTCAGCCTGTTGAAGGACAATATGAAGTTTAATACTGAAACATCACTTTGTTGAACCAAAGAGGAACGTGATGATGTCACAGTTTTACACAACGTCTCTGTGTGTGTTTCCTGTTTCCTGCAGACATCCAGCAGCTGTTGGTGGTTAAAGAAGAGGTTCCCCCTGAGCAGCAGGAGTGTAGCTCCAGTCTGGACCAGGAGGACCCAGAGCCCCCACACATTAAAGAGGAACAGGAGGAACTCTGGACCAGTCAGGAGGGAGAGCAGCTTCAAGGCCTGGAGGAGGCTGATATCACCAAGTTCCCATTCTCTCCTGTCTCTGTGAAGAGTGAAGATGATGAAGAGAAACCTCAGTCCTCACAGCTTCATCAAAGACAAACTAAACAGATGGAAACAGAAGCTGATGGAGAGGACTGTGGAGGACCAGAACCAGCCAGGAACTCAGATCCAGATAGACATTTACAATCTGATAGTGGTGACAAGACTGGAGACTTTTCTATAGCTGAGATTGAAGTCAGTTGTGATGAATGGGAGGAGACCAGAGAACCTCAGTCGGGTTTAAACTCTCAGGACAAAAATGAACTTCCTGTCAGTGATTCGAGATGTAATTCTCCTGAGAAACCATTCAGCTGCTCAGTTTGTGGGAAGAAATTTACAAAAAACGGCTTCCTGAAGACACACATAAGAACGCACACAGGGGAGAAACCATTCAGCTGCTCAGTGTGTGGAAAGAAATATACAAAAAAGGGATATCTGGTCCAACACATGGCCGTCCACAGAGGTGAGACAGGACAGAGCTGCAGCGTTTGTAACAAAAGACTTGTCTGGCACTCAGGAGTCGAATGCCATCAGTGTGTCTCGCCTGCTGGTGGAGTGAGATATAACTCTGAGTGTGATAAAAGACTTTGCTACAGTCATCATCTGAAGAAAGACATAGGGACTCACGCAGAAGATAATCTGTTTAGTTGCTCAGTTTGTGGTAGAAAATTTACACAAAGAGGATACCTGAACCTACACATGGCACGTCACACGGGGAAGATCCGCTTCCGTTGCTGTGTTTGTGATAAAAGATTCGCTTGGCGTCACGAACTCAAAAGCCACAAGTGTGTTGATGATTCATCATCACAGAATCAAAGTGAGCAAACAGTAGCTGATAAAGGATCAGATACTGATGGCAAGACTTCAGACTCCGACTCTGAACCTGAGACTGAAGTCAGAGATGATGATGAACCTCAGTCAGGTTTAAACACTCAGAATAATGATAAAGTCCCTGTCAGTGATGTGGGAAGCAGCACTGACAATAAATCATTTATCTGTTCTGAGTGTGGGAAAACATTTTGTGGTGAGGACAATCTGCAGTCACACATGAGAACGCACACAGGAGAGAAACCCTTTAGCTGCTCGTTCTGTGAGAAAGGATTTACACAAAAAGGATATCTGGCAAACCACATGACCGTCCACACGGAGGAGAAACGATTCCTTTACTGTGTTTGTGGCAAAAGATTCGCTTGGCGTTATAATCTGAAAAACCACGAGTGTGTTGGTGATTCATCGCAGAACAGAGAGGCAGAAGCTCCAGCCAGCAGCTCAAATGCTTCAGACACTTCTAAACTTCAGACTGAAGCCAGTCCCGATGATTGTAAAGAGACCGGGGAAAGTTTAACGTCTCTAAAAACTAAAGACGTCCTTGAAGGTGATGCAAGTAGTGATCTCGCAGAGAGACCGTTCAGCTGCTCTGAGTGTGCTAAAAGATTTCGGCGCAAGAAAAATCTACAGGAACACATGAGAATTCATACGGGAGAGAAACCATATGGGTGTTCAGTGTGCATGAAATATTTTTCATGCAGCGGATCGTTACGAAAACACCTGAGAATTCACACAGGAGAGAAACCCTTCAGCTGCTCTGTGTGTGGCAACCGTTTCACTGAAAGTGGACATCTGAAGGTGCACATGAGGACTCACACAGGAGAGAAACCGTTCAGCTGTTCAGTTTGTGGTAAAAGTTTTACCTGGAGGCAAAGCTTTAATAATCACATGAAATATCACAAAAACACGTCATGAGGGTCAGTCAGTAGTGTTAATCAAAGTCCCGTAACAGAGAAACTCAAACTTTGCTTCATCATTTCACTGTTACACACCAGCTGACAGAAGAGTTCACGGTTCATCTTGTTAAAGGAACATTCTGCTTTATTTCAACCAACTTTGCCCTCACTAGCTCCGAGAGAAACCATGTATATCAGAGCGAGATGCTCCATGTTCCCGCAGCTTTCCAACTTAAAGTAAACACAGGAAGTAGCCGTCTGAAGCGGCCATGTTGGATAACTGGATAACATATCACTCTGTATATTCATCCGTCAGTTTGTTCACGTGTGTGAGACTTCAACTGCACTTATAAAATACATAAAATAAAAATAAAAATAAAATGTGCTCACTGCTCTCCTGAGGGGAAAAACTTTACAGCACAGTTGGACCTGTTGATGCCAGACTTAAATGTACAACAGAGTGATCCCAGCGGTGTAATTACAACTCAACATTATCGTCCTGCAGACTTCACAGAGCGAGGCCGGCTGCACGCTGAGAAAAAGAAATTGTGTGAGCCAACAGCAGGAAACTGCTTCTACATTGTCTTTGACTTTACAACAGCAACTTGCAGTTTAAACATTTCTGTACTTTTTTATTGTCTGAATGGAAAACAAAGAATGTAATTCTGACATCAGAGGGACTTTGAAACGGACAGAAACGCCATCTTAAAATGAGCAGAAGAAGAGCGACAGCTGATGGTTCGATGTCACATGACCCAGCAGTAGACAATATTCATATATATATCATGATGTTGTACATTAATGGTATTAATACTTCTATTACAGATTAATCAAAGTGGTTTAACTGTAAATAAAAAAACAAGATATGTTTAATTATAATATAATGATATTATAAACTCAGTTATTATTATTATTGACAGGAAGTTTGGTGAATATATTTTATTCTAATGATTCTGTTTTTTTGTTCTTCCTGTTTCAGATTATTTCACATTGTAACTAACAAGAAACATAATAAAACATAATCATTCATGTCAGTTTATACATTCAGTTTTTATGCTTTTATAAAACTGAATGAAACTTAAGTGATATGTGGAGTTGCTGGTTTGTGACACTGGAGGGCAGAACAACAGCACAAATCATATCAGTTTATAAGTCGTATAAGTATTAAGTAGAGATGCACCAATCCACTTTTTTCAGTTCCGATTCCGATACCTGAATCTGTATATCTGCTGATACTGATATAATTCAGATATCGGAGCTCTTAAATTTAAGTGTATTCCAAAGCAATGATTTGAACTGTAGGTTAAGTAGGTTTCACATACAAACAGGAGTAGGAGTCCACATTTCTATGGCAACTCCTTTAATGTTTGGAAACTTGAACAAATCCGGCAAACTGACAACTCCTTCATAAGGTTTTCAAAATGCACGACTGCTTCTTAAATCTACTTTGTTACTATAAATAGTGTGACCAGATGTTTTTAGACACACAAACCCATTTTGATCAAGTAATAAAAGGCCAGAGATCTGTCTGTGTCGGACGATGAACAGAGGAAGTGGTGAGAGGTTTCTATTGTTACCATGCAGAGTTAGAAATCAGCTGTAATAGTGGTATTAATCCTTAATACACAGAGTAAGATGTGAAAATATGCCGGCTCAATACGCCTTTCCCCCCCCCGCTGTATCTGTCTGGCGTGCAGCGGCCCATGGAGCCGCTGACCCGCTGGGTCTCCAGCACACCGCTGTCCCAGCGAGGAGGAAAACTTTCATCATAGTAACGCCAACACGGCTCGCTCTCTCTGGTTGTCGTCGACGACAGCATCAACAAAAGCTGCCCACGCTGACGTTCATTACAGCAGAATGATTCAGTTTCTGTTGGCATCGGAGGCTCCACCGGTCGCTGTTTGCTCTCAGATCAGGTTCTGGAGGGTCCCCAGGCACTAATAATAATAAGATAAGATATTCCTTTATTAGTCCCGCAGTGGGGAAATTTGCAGTGTACAGCAGCAAAGGGAATAGTGCAAAAAACAAGATGCATCCTAACACAGTAAAAAAGAGCTAAACAAAGTGTAACAAAATATGAACCAAAATATGGACCGTATTTTATTATTTTTAATAATAATAAAATAATAATAATATGTAATAATAAAATATTATTAATAATATTATTGTTATTAATAATAATAATTATACTGATGATGATAATATATTAATAATAATAATAATTATTATTATGATTGTTATTATTATTATTATTATTATTATTATTATGGTCTCCACATGGCTCTGTTTTCATGCTTTAAAAAATCTAGACAGTGACGGAAGAATTTCAGAGAGAGGAGCGTTCCTATTGGCTGTTCTCCGGTCATGTGAGCAGTGCTCGGTATTCCCTCAAGATATCTCAACATGACTGCCAGGTCATAAACGTTCTCATTTTACAGCTAAACAGTACACTACAAGATGTTTCTGAAAACATCTGAGGAGTAACAGAATATTGATTCATATTTGATCAGCGCGGCCTAGTTTGACCGTTTGGTCGGAGTTCAGAGTGATTGACAGCCGGCTCTCATAGACAGCAGATGGACAGCGGACTCCAGCTCGGCTCTGACTGCTTGTTTTCCTCCGGTCTGTGAAATCTTGCAGATGTCATTAGGAGCACTGGAGGACAACGGAAAGAGGCACGTGTTTTTTTTTCCAGGTTACTTGTCTCAAGTACTACTGTCACGATATAGCGACCGTTTTATAAAAAAATACTTTTTTTAATCATATTTGCTCCAATCTCACCTACTTCAGCTTTAATAGACAACAGTGGATGGTTAAAACCAGTAGGAGGCAGTAATGCACCTTAAAGGATGACAACTTCCGGAAACCCCAAAAGAAGAAGTTGAACCGGAAGTGCTGTTAGCAAGATGGCGTGTAGCTTCTTTAGCTCGTTACAGACACCGATTATTGTTTATAAGCTCCAACAGTTCTGATCCATCAGAGCCTCTGTGTGTCTGGATAAACCTGTCTGAATGGACTTTGTGCTCTTCAGCTTTTATTCTGAAGGTTTTACCTCTGACTCATCTCCCGGTAGCCTACAAAGCTACTGAAGTTAGCTTAGCATGCTAGCTGGTTAGCAACACAGCTGCTAGTCAGAGTGACCGTTTGATGGAGAGCAAACTGTGTTTTTGACGGAGTTTGAGTGGAGAACACGTTTCTGTCATTGTGGTAAAATGTGTAAAGTCCAAACGCTGAGAGCGTTGGTGAAGCAGCGACTAACTGCGGCTGCTGAAGAGATATTTGGGCTGTTTGAAAGAACGATAGCAGAGTACGAGGAGGAACTTTCTCGATCAAAAGAGGAGAACGAGCGACAACAGAAACTACTGGACGCTGTTTTCAACCCTCAGCTTCAGTTACACAGAGCAGGTTGGTTCTCTTTACTTCTTCTTCTCTCTCTGTTCTCTCTCTGGTTCTACCAGAGCAGGTTGGTTCTCTCTCTGGTTCTACCAGAGCAGGTTGGTTCATTAAACCTTATTCTGAGCTCACGTGGGATTATTGGTGTTTATGAATGAATCTGGTTTACTACAGCTGTATGAACTTAAAGGTAAACACATTTTGCTGTGATTTAATTACAATAAGCGGATCAAAATGATGCCGAAATAACTTCATAATGATGCTGATTTGTAAACAATCTGAATTCATGCTTTGTCAGGTCTTTCCGCAAGACGAGAAGAAAACAACTTTTAAAATGCTTGTTTTCTGAATGGAGTTCGGATCGATCAGGGCTTTGCTAACATTGTAGCTGCTCCATCAATACTCAAAATGAACCTAAAATAAATACGGGAGCGACGTTGTTGTTTCTACACACAGATATCTACATACTGTGTAACTATGAAATTATATAAACTCACCACCTTTTTAAGAAGTTTATTATTGATGACAGCTACATGTACAGATACAGAAGACCATTTAAATGGGACATATTATAAAAAAGTGAGATTTTCATGTTTTTTTTATTATAAAGCAGGCTTAAGTCCTATATAAATACTGTGAAAGTATCAAAACACTCAATCCACAGGGAAATATACACAGCTCGTATTCAGAAACTCTGCATTTGAAACAAGCCGTCAGGATTTCTGCCCATTTGTGATGTCACGAATATACAATATTTAGACCCTTTACACAGATTTAAACATAAACATTCTAAATGTGTCCCAGTTTATTTCCTGTTGCAGTGTATGTGAATGTGATCAACTGACAGGAAGTAAACATGGACCCAAGTTGTTGCCTAGCAACGCAATCCTGTTGCAATTCCGTCGCAATGCGCTAAAATGGAGTGTTTCAGACAGAGGGTAAATACAGGCATATTCAGGCAGACAGTATGAGGAAAATAAAGGGTTTTTTGAACATCACAGCATGTAAACATGTTCTAGTAGAAACACAAAATACAAGTATGAACCTGAAAATGAGCATGATATGGGATCTTTAAGACTAAGGTTGCCATGATAGCATAATTTTAATCTTGGATACAATACTAATATAAAAAAACAATACTTGATACCTCTTTTGATACCATGTCAAAAAGAGAAATGTATCATATAGGCACACTTTGGTTCATTTGTTTATTTTTCATTTTATTAACCTGCACACAGTTCTGGTACAGAAATTGTCACTGAACTCATGTTAATTCTATGTTCATAGCAAAACATTGACGATTAAATAACTTACATTTTCTCCAAAACTGCACCAATCAGGCCTCCAGAGTTCGACCATTTGGGTCACATGTGCGGCTAAACATTTTCATTGTTCGCACCGGTGTGCCGGACATCTAGCAGGTCGGTCTCTGCCAGGAAACATTGTAAGGAAAAGCAGAGCTAGACATCACGGCTGAAGCTGCACGCTAACTCTGTCATGGACAGGAAACGTTATCGTATCCCGGTAACGTGCGGTCAAGCCGGCCGTCACTCTCATCTCCGCGTTACAGAAAAACAGTAAGTCCAACACAATTAGACGCTACTTCGGAAAACACCGGTGGCAGCACTTTGAGGATTGCGCAGTAAACATTAAAAAGTTCACTGAAAGTGCTGCATTTTCCATAAAAGCCACAGTGAGGTTTATGGGCTAAATAAATGAACAAATTTATTAATTATCTTTATAAACATTGCACTTTTAGAAGTTGAGTTGGTTCGGTAGATTCACATGATTTGAGTCAAGTGATTCGTATTTTTTTATTTTAGAGTTATTTTTGGCATAGGTTTACTTTATAAATAATTAATTTAAAACCAATACATAGGTTGTTTTATCCAGCCTTTTCTCCGTGGGGACATGCCCAAGAAACCCCCTAGCTGGCTACTTTTTCCCACTGGCTGGCTACTCCATATCCTTGTGTAATTTACTGTTTATTTAAGCATATATCACAGGCATTCGTCACATGGGTATATGATATTACGATATTGTGGAGTTTTTGTTTTTACTTCGGGTAGCTCTCTCTTTTCTCCATACATGTGTTTGCATGCTTTGAAAGTGGTTCAGACGTTGACAGATAGAAGAATTCAGATCAGAACCACAGTCCTCTCTGTGAAGATACATATTAATCCGAGACTTCATTTACCAGCAGAAATAGTTTGTTTACAGTTCAGTTGTTCATCAGCTGAACTTCCTAAACTGCTGAATGTCGTCACTATTTATGACAATACGAACTACATCTGACTGTTTGTACTCATTATTATTACTGGTTTCAGTTGATGGTCAGTAATGTGTCTGTACTTCTTTCTGTCCTGCAGACGTCCAGCAGCTGTTGAACACGGAGGAGCCAGAACCTCCACACATTAAAGAAGAGGAACAGGAGGAACTCTGGAGCAGTCAAGAGGGAGAGCAGCTTCAAGGGCTGGAGGAGGCTGATATCACCAAGTTCCCATTCACTCCTGTTCCTGTGAAGAGTGAAGATGATGAAGAGAAACCTCAGTCCTCACAGACTGAACAGATGGAAACAGAAGCTGATGGAGAGGACTGTGGAGGACCAGAACCAGCCAATAACTCAGATCCAGATAAACATCCAGAACCAGATACTGATGACAAGACTGGAGTGTCCTCTGAGACAGACGTCAGTGATGGTGACTGGGAGGAGACCAGAGAACCTCAGTCAGGTTTAAACTCTGTGATTAATGATGAAGTCCCTGTCAGTGATTTGAGATGTAGTACTGGTGAGAAACCATTTAGCTGCTCTGAGTGTGGGAAGCGATTTGCCACCAAGTCATGTCTGAAGAGACACACGAGATGTCATACAGGAGAAAAACCTTACAGCTGCTCAGTTTGTAAGAAATCTTTTACACAGAGTGGAAGTTTAAAGAAACACACGAGAACTCACACAGAGGAGAAAAGATTCAGCTGCAGTGTTTGTGACAAAAGATTCGCTTGGTATAAACAGCTAAAAAGACATAAATGTGTTGGTCATCAGTCCTCACAGCTTCATCGAACTCAAACTGAGGAGAACAGAGAGGCAGAGCCTCCAGCCAGCAGCTCAACTAAACAGATGGAAACAGAAGCTGATGGAGAGGACTGTGGAGGACCAGAACCAGCCAGGAACTCAGAACCAGATAGATATTTACAACCAGAGACTGAAGACAAGACTGTAGACTCTTCTGAGCCTGTGAGAGAAGACAATGATGATGATTGGGAGGAGACCAGAGATCCTCAGTCAACTCTGAAAAATAACACGATTGATGTGAGTGATGAAAGATGTAATACTCGCAAGAAACCATTCAGCTGCTCTGAGTGTGGGAAAAGATTTCCTTCTAGGACACATCTGAGGGTACACACGCTAATTCACACTGGAGAGAAACCATTTAGTTGCGCAGTTTGTGGTAGAAGATTTAATCAGAAGACAAACTTAATTCGTCACATGCCACGACACACAGGTGAGAAAGCTTTCAGCTGCTCAGTTTGTAAGAAACGTTTTAAATATAGAGGAGATGTTGGGAGACACATGAAACTCCACACCAGAGAGAAACCATCTACTTCCTGTGTTAGTGACACAAAAACAACTGGCACTCACAGTGAACCTCAGTCAGGTTTAAACTCTCTGATAAATAACGATGTACCACCAAGTGATGAGAGACACATGACATCTCCCACAGGAGAGAAACCATTTACCTGCTCAGTTTGTGGTGAAGGATTTTCTCTGTGGGCAAACTTAATGCATCATATGACATCTCACACAGGAGGGAGACCGTCTACTTCCTGTGTCAGTGACACAGCAGTTACTAACACTCCTGATAAAGAGACTTCAGAATTCTCTGTAGCCGAGATTGAAGGCAGTTGTAATGATGGGACGGAGAGCAGAGAACCTCAGTCAGGTTTAAACTCTCAGGAAAATAATAATGTAGCAGCAAGTGATGAGAGATGTAAAACTGGCGGGAAATCATACACCTGCTTGGAGTGTGGTAGAATATGTCGCAACAAGACAAATATGAAGGTACACATGAGAGTTCACACCGGAGAGAAACCATTTACCTGCTCCATTTGTGGTAAAGGGTTTACTCAGAAGGCAAACTTAATTCGTCACATGCCACGTCACACAAGAGGGAAACCTTACAGCTGTCCAGTATGTAAGAAACGTTTTAGATCCGAAGGATATATTGAGAGACACATGAGGGTCCACAAAAGTGACTCAACCGACACTAACACTCACAGTGACATTCGTAAAGAACTAGAAAGACATTTAAAACCTGATACTGATGACAAGACTAGACATGCCTCTGAACCTGACATCAGTGATGAGAGATGTAATACTTACCAGAACTTATTTGTCTGCTCTGTGTGTGGGAAAAGATTTGGCAACAAGACAAATCTGAAGGTACACACGCTAATTCACACTGGAGAGAAACCATTTAGTTGCACAGTTTGTGGTAGAAGATTTAATCAGAAGGCAAACTTAATTCGTCACATGCCACGACACACAGGTGAGAAAGCTTTCAGCTGCTCAGTTTGTAAGAAACGTTTTAAATATAGAGGAGATGTTGGGAGACACATGAAAGTTCACATCAGAGAGAAACCATCTACTTCCTGTGTTAGTGACACAAAAACACCTAGTACTCACAGTGACATTCACAGAGGGCCGGAAAGATGTTTAAAACCAGAGACTGATGACAAGACTGGAGACTCTTCTGAGACTGAAGTCAGTGATAAGAAACGTTATCTTGACACTACATCCTATATCTGCTCCGAGTGTGGGAAAAGATTTAGCTACAAGGCGAGTCTGAAGGTGCACATGATGAGTCACACTGGAGAGAAACCTTTTAACTGCTCAGTTTGTGGTAAAGGGTTTTCTCATAAGGCATACTTAATGCGTCACATGCCACTTCACACAAGGGAGAAACCTTACAGCTGTTCAGTTTGTAAGAGATGTTTTAGATTCGAAGGAGCTGTTTTGAAACACATGAGAATCCACAAAAGAGAGAAACAATCCTCCAGTCTGGACCAGGAGGACCCAGAGCCCCCACACATTAAAGAGGAACAGGAGGAACTCTGGAGCAGTCAGGAGGGAGAGCAGCTTCAAGGGCTGGAGGAGGCTGATATCACCAAGTTCACATTCACTCCTGTCCCTGTGAAGAGTGAAGATGATGAAGAGAAACCTCAGTCCTCACAGCTTCATCAAAGACAAACTGAACTCATGGAAACAGAAGCTGATGGAGAGGACTGTGGAGGACCAGAACCAGATAGACATTTACAACCTGATACTGAAGACAAGAGTGGAGACTCTTCTGAACCTGAGAGAGAAGACAGGGGTGATGATTGGAAGGAGATCAGAGAACCTCAGACAGGTTTAAACTCTCTGAATAATAACGAAGTCCCTGTGAGTGATGAAAGGGCTGAGAAACCAGCTAGCTGCTCTTTTTGTGGTAAAAGTTTTACCCGAAAGTACTCTCTAAAAGTCCACATGAGACTGCACACAGGAGAAAAACCATTCAGCTGCTCAGTTTGTGGTAAAGGTTTTGTTCAACGCTACCACTACCTGGAACACACAAGACGTCACACAGGAGTGAACACGTTCGACTGCTCTCTGTGTGGGAAAAAGTTTGGTCATAATTTCCGACTCCAGAGTCACATGAGAACTCATACAGGAGAGAGACCAATCAGCTGCTCCATTTGTAGTAAAGGATTCAGATACAATGGAGAATTAGTCCAACACATGAGAGTTCACTCAGGAGAGAAACCTTTCCCCTGCTCCGTCTGCCACAAAGCTTTTCGTCTGAAGTGCATCTTGAATAATCACATGAAAATCCACAGCGGAGAGTTACCCTACAGCTGCTCCCTTTGTGGAAAGGGATTCAGGCAAAAGTCAAATCTGAATCAACACATGAAGATGCACGAGACGGACAACCTTCAGCTGCAGTGTTGAAGACAAAAGATTCACTGAGAGCGGCAGCAGGAAGTGCTGAAGAAGAAATACTGAACTTTCCATTTTGCACTTTGATCTCTGCAGCTCGGAGAATTCAATAGCATGTTTGAAATAAGAAGAGCTGCTGGCTTATTCAGGACTGTGAGTTTTTCTTCCTTCGACAGACGGACAACTAACGATTATTTTAGTTATCGATTAATCTGCCGATTATTTTCCAGATTAATCGTTTGGTCTATAAACTGTCAGAAAATAGTGAAAAAATGTCCATCCCAGTTTCTCACAGTCCAAGGTGATGTCTTTAAATGTCTTGTTTTGTCCAGAACATTTTTGCATGAAAAAAATACTATTTGACTAACTGTAGTACTTAAAGATTAATCAATTGTCAAAATAGTTTGTGATTATTTTTCTGTCAATCAATTAATTAGTCGACTAATCGTTGCAGCTCTACATGACAGACAACTGGTGGATGCAACAAAGATTCCATTTTGGATTTAAACCACGGTACATGTAATGTCTGTACAATAATATTAATAATATGTATTAATATTAATATTTACAGGTGTGAAAAGTGTTGAATGTATGAAGTGTTAAATGTTGGTTCTAAAAATAGAACATATGTGATGTCAGGAGACATTCTTCACCTCTAAACCAACAGTGTAATTGTTTCAGTTTTCATTGTGTATATATACAGTATATATGTGTGTGTATATATATATATATATATATATATACTGTATGTGTGTATATATATATATATATATGTTGTAACATTAGCCAGCTGTCTGATGATACCTGTTTGTTCCTTCAAAACGAGCTTCAAGTTCCCATCGTTATAGATGCCTCAGAAATGTTTTCACTTGCACCTGGCCTCACTATTAACAAAGACAAGTATGAAATAATTACTGTATACGATTCTGATATCCTCTCACTCACTAGATGATATAAAGGTTAATAAAGAATCACTGTAAGTAAATCTACTGACTCTCAAAATGTTTTACCAAAAGTTGAAAAATCAAAATCCATTTTTAACTGTTTGACATGGTCCTGGGCTTTTGTTAGTTTGTATCCTGTTTTTAGTTTGAAAGTCCTCTCCTCTTGTGTCTTTGTCTGGTTTTACTTCCTGACTTTGTTTGTTTCCCGCCTGTTTGATCGTCTGCCCTGTCCTGAGCAGTTTCACCTGATCATAATGAGTTCTGCACTCACCTCAACTTGTTCTCACTTTCCCAGTTAGTCAGTCACTATTCATACCACCTCAGCTCCCATCGTCTTTCGTCATGTATGAAGCTTTGTTTGCCTGTTACCTGCCTACATCTTGGACTCTCAGCTCGTAAGCCTTTTTGTTAATTAAATATCTTTGTTGAATCTTATCATCTCTGCATCTTGGACTCTCAGCTCGTAAGCCTTTTTGTTGAATCTGGGTCCTTCCTCCCTTTTCTGCTCCCTGCACCGTGACACTGTTGGTTACAAAGAGACATTACTATCGTGGGTCGTGTCTTACTTTCTAAGGCTGAAGGTTTTCCAGATTTGTTGTATTCAGCTTCATTTTTATATGCTGATCAGAAAATGTGTGCAGATATTTACTCACTGTAATTCAAGTTCATTTGAAAAAATAAGACGGAGTATGTGAAGATAAAGACACTGAGACAGTATTCAGAGGGAGACACGTTTGCGTGGAGGGTCCGCCATATCAAGTGCCATTCCAAACCAATCAGCGGGGAGTGGAAGTGAGTTATGAAACCCTCCAACAGCGAATCTGCTTCGATGCCGACTTAACCAGCTGCCCTTACTGACAACATGCAACGCCATAGTGTGTTCGTCATGAAACACGCTCCAATATCAGTTCCATGCAACTACCGGTACAAACATTTACTCGTAAAAAAGATAGACATTTAATTTATTCTACTGAACTGAACAACATAAAGTACATAGATTGTAGTAAGGATCATATATTAACCCCTACTATAATAACCCCATCATTTATTATACCTTCAACTGTGCAATACAGTACAATAATTTTGTGCAATAATTCAGATGTGCAATAATCTGGTTTACTCCGGCATTAACATTGTACATTTATTTATACAGAACATTTAAACTAATATTCTTATTTTACACTATTCTTGCATTTTTTATAAATGCATGCATTTATATTATTTGCATAGATCCTATTTTTCAGCATTATTATTTGCACTGTTGTTATATATATATGGACTCTCAGTTATATATATATATATATATATATAACAGTGCAAATAATAATGCTGAAAAATAGGATCTATGCAAATAATATAAATGTAAACTGCTTTTTTATGATTTCCCTATTTATATATATTCATATTTATATTCTAGAACAGGAGCAAAACGTTACTCAATTTCCCCCTGGGGACCAATAAAGTATTTCTGATATTTATTTATTTCCTTGCCAGAGAGAGCTGAGAGAGCTGAGTGTGACTACAAACGGAGTTCACTCCATCACAGAGTGGGAGGATGGAGGAGCCGGATTCATCTCGAACGAGCCTTACTGAGATGCAGCACTAGAGAGAGAGAGAGGCGCAGGCTGTGACGTCAGAGTCAGGGCGATGTTGATGTGTTATATAGCCGTGAAGGAAATAAACAGAACAAGTTGCTGAGTTTCTGTTGATATAAGAGCTCATTAGAAACCCAGACACAGCTACAATATATAATTTATTTTAATATCACAACATACTCAAACAATACGGGTCGATAATGATCCGTTTTAAGTTTTATTTTGAAACCTGTCTTCCGCCGGAAGTGATGTATATATATTTCAGCTGGTTAGCTGGTTAGCTTCTCTGTTAGCTGAATCCAACTAACGGCAGTAGAACAAACCGTTAGTTTAACGTTAGTTCAGTAAACAGTGTAGAGATGGACCGACACCAGAACCTGCTGCTACCTGACATGAAACCGAGAAGAACAACAGGTTTGTTTGTTTGTTTGCTGCTCTGCTAATGTTACTAAAGCTAATGTTAGCTAGTGTTGAACTTTGAAGCTTCACTCTCCTTCAGCTAACAAGCTAACAAGCTACCGTTAGCTTAGCACGTTAGCTGCTATCTGGGCTCCACTCTGGTAGATGAGAGTATTTTACATTTAAGGTGATATAGCGGTAATTGAATTTAATAAATCTAAATGTAGACAACACAGAGAGAGTATGAGGTCAAATAGGACATAATGATTGCTGTAATATGTGATGTTAATAAAAGCAAGTTTATTAATTTACAGGCCAATAAGTTGAATCACTTGTATTCTAGATCTGATCTGAGATCTGGTGCTAAATGGAGAGAAGAAGGAAAAAAAACTTATTTCAGTGGATTAGAAAAAAGGAGAGAAAGACAATTAATGATCAATGATGCTGAATGCTCAGACCAGATGATTTCTGAAGAAATATATTGATTTTATTCATTAAGATTAGAGAATAAGAGATGATAACAGAATAGCAATAGGAAAGGACAACATGGACTGACTTCAAATTTCTACACATTCTTTTGGGAGGATTACATTCTTATTTAGTTTGACACTAAACACCTACTGTACATTGAAACAGGGATTAATAACTTTTTTAAGATAAAATATATATTGACAATCTTCTCTGTTGAATACTGACTATAAGTTGTTTACACATGTAATTGCTGACAGGTTAAAGGACGGTATGACACAGGTTATACGTGACATCCAATCTAGTTTTCTCAGTCTATACATAACAATTTAAGATTTAGGTTTATTAGATTACAGCCATTTGATTGAGTATGATGGAATCATTAAATTTTTTGACTTTTACAAGGCCTTTGACATGGTTGAAAATCCATGTATTATAAAACACTGGAATATTTTGATTTTGGGAAAAAGTTGATAATTAGATTTTTATATTACATTCATATTATGAATATATATATATTCATATTATTAATATGATTAATATATGTATTAATGTAATTAATTGTATTAATATATATATATATATATATATACTGTATGTATGTATGTATATATATACACTCACCGGCCACTTTATTATGTACACCTTGCTAGTACCGGGTGGTCTTCTGCTGCTGTAGCCCATCTGCTTCAAGGTTCGACGTGTTGTGCGTCCAGAGATGGTATTCTGCATACCTTGGTTGTAACGAGTGGTTATTTGAGTTACTGTTG
>CAKALU010061380.1:165748-188175 GCA_916700995.1 Hozukius guyotensis | reverse complement strand
ACCTAAAATAAGCTAGCGAAACACCTAAAAGAAGCTAGCAAAATACCTAAAATAAGCTAGCAAAACACCTAAAAGAAGCTAGCAAAACACCTAAAAGAAGCAAGCAAAATACCTAAAGGAAGCTAGCAAAACACCTAAAATAAGATAGCAAAACACCAAAAATAAGCTAGCAAAATACCTAAAATAAGCTAGCGAAACACCTAAAAGAAGCTAGCAAAATACCTAAAGGAAGCTAGCAAAACACCAAAAATAAGATAGCAAAGCACCTAAAAGAAGCTAGCAAAACACCTAAAAGAAGCTAGGAAAGCACCTCAAAGAAGCTAGCAAAACACCAAAAAGAAGCTAGCAAAACACCAAAATAAGCTAGCAAAACACCCAAAAGAAGCTAGCAAAACACCTTACATAAGCTAGCAAAACACCTTAAATAAGCTAGCAAAGCACCTTAAATAAGCTAGCAAAACACCAAAAAGAAGCTAGCAAAACACCAAAAAGCCAATATCTGCATTTACTTTTCGTGTTACTGTTACTTTTATTGCGGTTTGTACAATGCTGTAACTTATGACAAAAAAGAGCCCGCATATTTTTCCAAACATGAGCTGAATTGTGGCAAAGTTTCAGTTTCTAACATGAAGTTTTCAAAAAAGTATAACAGAAAAGGTTAGCTAGGTTAGCTAGCTGATTAGCATCGCTGCATCTGTGCATGCGCATGTGATGACGCTGTGAAGGAGGCTGACTTGCAGAGTACAGTTTGCTGATTAAGCAAAATGAGTTGTGCAGATTTGGATGCAACAATAAATGATCTCTCTCTCTCTCTCTCTCTCTCTCTTTCTGGGCAAGTTAAAACCCAACTGCTTCTTCCTCCACATCATTTTGTCATTCTCCTATAAAAAGTAAAAAAAAACTGCCCAAGGGCAAAGAGGCTGTTCATTTCATGCAAAAGGGACTTTTTTTTCTGCTCTTTGCTCAGTGACTGCTCACCGTTCACTCTTTCATTTCCACTCACTGTACGCCCACATAGGAAAAATGCTGTGGTTGTGTGACATCTTAACGCTGGACTTCAGCCGGGGAGAAAATAAAATGTCAGAGAAAAGCAGGAGAGACTTCCAGAGTGCCTGCTTCTCTTTCAATACCTTTACTGTACATTAAAGTGCAGTAACTTGTGTTTTCTGACATACAGGAATCATCCTCTGTGTAATGTTGTGACTCAGTATCGACTGAAACACAGAAAAATATCTATAGCTCATTGTTGCATTCATTTTTAGAGACATATGACCATATTTACTGTAGACTAACCAAATAAACCATCATCATTGTAAGCCATTGGGGCAAATTTGGAGAACCTTTATTGCAAGCAATGAGAAACTTTATAACAACTCTACTATTCTATCGACCTAGTTTATGTTTAGAGTACCTAACGTGGATATCGCTGTATCAGCTCTTCTCCTTCTCCTTGCATTAATGGAGCATTGCCAGTAAGGGGAGGGGAAACAAGAAGGGACAGGAAGCAACAGCGTTTATGGAAAATGTGGTCTTAATTTGGCGAACAAAATGTTGCACGCAGCACCTTTAAAAGCTTGTTTTTTAGGGGGGGGGGGTGTTTGTCTCTGAGGATGTGAGAGAGAAAAATGCTTGCTGATTAGCATCACTTGTGACTGTGTAACATCTCCGGGTGGATGGCTTTATCTAAAGGGCTTTTTCACACTGATGATCCCCAGTGGGAGTTATTAGGGGTGGGGGAAAAAAATCAATTCACTTGTGTATCGCAAATTCTTTTTTTTTAAAGATTTTGAAATCTATTTTTTAATGCCAGAATCAATATATTTGCTTCATTTGAGTCTATGTGGAGGTAGAAGGAAGTTACCGCTTTTATGGTTGTAGTCTGAGTAACGTAACGTCATATCTGTTCTGCATCCGTCAACCAAAACAAACAGCAGTCGGGCGCAACATTACATGTCACTAATTTGTGAGGGAAATATCTTTAGTCTTGATTTTTTCGGTTGCTGGACATTTTTTTAATAAATAATGCCTGACAATGACTGATATATTTGACTTCAGGACATCTCTGACTACATACATGCTGAAAATCAAACATTTTTACTGTATTAATTAAGAGAGTTTCCAAAGTAAAAGTCCCTAGAAGTGTATGATTCAACTTTTTACTGTGGTCTAGTGTTAAAAAAGTTATTAAAAATCGCAATAAATCGTAATATTGAATCGCAATACTTGTAGAATCGTAATACTTAAATCGGGAGATGGGTGAATCGTCCCAGCCCTAGCGCCCATGACAGGTTAAGTGCCTTTACTGAACCCACTGAACTTAACAACACCATTGCCATTTTTTCCTGGCTTTTAAAATCCTGAGTAGAAAGTGGACACAAAACACGGGACTGCTCCCCAGATGTGGAGGGCTGCATTTGGCTTGCGCTGTGCGGTAAACACTGACACATGCTGCAAATAAGGAAACAGCTTCTCTTTTTTCTTTTCAACATCAGATGCTATTGTTTGCCAGTGTGCGTGCTCTGGTGCCCACTCTGTGGGGTGACTAACAAGATTTTGACATTGGTGGTGGACTTCAAATAGGAGGAAGCTCGTTAGAGACCCCCTCAAAACCATCCCTCAGGCCTGAGTTGGTTTTATGAGACACGGTCTGAACTCTCTGCCCTCTCTGCTGTGTGAGGAGGGGTTTCAGTATGTACAATAGCAGAGGATTAGGGTGCTGACATCATCAAAGTATTGGCTCAAATAACTACTTTTTGGAGAGTGTGAATCATTGGTTGCTGAGACTCCAACCCTGCATGAATGTCTTGCTCTCTTGTAAATCGCCAGAGGGTGTTGGAGTAGCCTTTTAAGTCATGTCAAATCGGACAGGCAGGAAGTTAATGTACAGTGAGTAACACAACAGAATTCACTGAGCACTATGGTTGAACAGAGCTTTATATATAGAGCTTTTATATCATATGGCCAGAGAGGATTTCAAATATTAGCGACTTATTTGTGGTTGAAGCTGTTTTAATCAGTAATAGTTGCCCAGTCTCTTAGGAAATACACCAATACGGTTCTGTAGCATATGAATTAAATCATAAATGTTTAGTACCCGTGTAGGCAGAAGTGTTCCTTTTATGTAGCAAGGTGAAATGTAAATCCTTAATCCTTAAATAAATTCATTAGTGTATAATCACCTGAAACTAAGAATCATTGTGTTTTCGTTAGCTTTGAATGAGTCCTTCATATCTACATAGGGAGCGGGTCCTCTTCACGGAGTCCGCCATGTTGCACCACCATGTTTCTACAGAACAGACAAACCAAACATTGGCTCTAGAGAGAGCCTGTCGCGTTTTTACGTTACCTGAAGGCCACCGTGGTTCTCCGACACGCTTGTGGAACTGCGGTAACTTGAGCAGCAGAGTGCAGTACCACCAGCTGCCATCTGACTTCCGTTGCTCCTAAAGTAGTGCTATTATGGTGAGGATAACCTCCGAGCGAGGCGAACAGCGTTACAATGGTTTGCACTCGGCTGTTCAGGTTACTGCAGTTTTGGAAAGCGAGGGGTACTGTAATGGAAAATATACTGGCTTATGTGACATGTTGACCTTGTTCTTCTGTAATGGACACTTAGCTTCACTTCACTTTTTATCATGTATGTGTATTTTTGTTTTCCTACCTGTCTTGCAGACGGGACTAGACTAGTTTCGGTACGCCTGAGTGTTCTTAAAAACGTACGTCTCACTTCTGTAAGCTAAGTAACCGCATCCTGCACTGTTAGGATAAAATAGAAGCCTCACTGTTATTTGGGTTGTTGGCTCCAAGAACAGACTGGCAAACTGTATATGCTCTGTGTGTTTTGTTGAACAACCATGGACTGCAAGAATAAATAAGACAAAGACATTTATTGATCCAGTATCTTTATTGACAGTTCTCATCTATCAAGGTATCAGGAAAATTTCCAACACAGTACTCAGTCGGTTGTAATCTGCAACCATACCACTAGATGCCAAATCATACACACTGCACCTTTAACCAGCTGTGTGTTGATAATGTAGGAATAATTTACACACTAGTGGCTGTGAAGCTGTACTTGCGGCGGTGCTTTGAGCTAAATGCTAATGTCAGTGTGCTAACATGCTCACAAAGACAATGCTATCATGGAGCCATAGGGAGACTGTGGCTCAGGGGGTAGAGCGAGTCGTCCTTTAACCACAAGGTTGGCGGTTCGATCCCTGGCTACTACTGTTTGCATGTCAAAGTGTCCTTGAGCGAGATACTGAACCCCAAGTTGCTCCCTGGGCGCTTTAGAGCAGCTTACTGCTCCTAATGCTTAGGATGGGTTAAATGCAGAGGTTGAATTTCATGTATGCATATGAAGATTGAAATAAAGCTTACATTTTTTTAACATGCTGTTGCTTAGCAGGTATGTTTACCATGTTAACCATCTTAGTTTAATGAGTGGTGGACAGACCAAGCAACTGATATCCCTATATGCATGCTGCGTGGCTGAAAACATTTGCACTGAACATTTAAAAACATCCTCATTGAACATTATCTGGGGCTTTGCAGAACTGTCCAATATCAACATCGTGTCTGCAGATAGGGTTGGTCGTGTTAAACTGGAAAGAAAACGTATGGTAAAGCTGATGGAATTGGGATTGGTCCATTTGATTAAGAATGAGAAACACACTTTGGGCACTGTGTTGTAGGGTCATGAGTTTTACAGTAATAAAGACAGATAACTGCAGCGTTGGCTCATAAAGTCAACTCCTAAGGCATTTATTGCTGACTCTGGCAGATGATGTCACGTCATAGCTAGGGCATGTAGGATGGTGCTCTCTGAGACATTATAGGTGGCTGCAGTCTGAAGGACATGCCTGTATGGTTGCCAGTTTGAATCTGGGACATCTGGGTCTGGGTTTGGAAAATTTGGGTTTTTAGTGAGACATACTATTCTCAATTTATATCCTAAAATAAAGTAGAGGTGTTACAATACTCACTGGGCATCATAGGGGTGAGGGGCAGCAACACAACAACCAGTGATAGGACTAAAAGGTTGCAACCAAAAAAATGTAGAGGTTGGTTTTCTCTTCAGGTCCCAGCAGCAAACAGGTGTTAAACTGTGACTTTAATACACACTAGACACTAATAACTAATAGGATACAGATGCTGGAGTAGATGGGAGAGTGCTAACACAGATGATGGTCAGGAAGGAGGAAAAACAGGGTCAAAGACACAATATACAAAACCAAAAGAATGAAACCTAATGAAACAAGGCTGTTGATTGAAAAAACATGAACAATTCCAAACCCATGGCAAATAAAAGATAAACAAATGATGTGTTGATTGACTACAATGTGGGAACATTTGGGCCATAGCCACACCCTGCCACCCGCAGTTAACAACATATTTCCCTGTGTTGTGGTGTATGCTATACAGGACACAGAACACTAATTAACTGATTTCTCCACCACTGTAACCTAAATAAAGTCACACAGAAACTAACCTAAAAGTATACAGCCATGCTGCAGTCAATGCACAATGGTGCATTCGCGCGATGTTGCGAGAATCGCGGGATAACATATCACACGAAAATCCATCTTGTCAGGCTTCACGTAATGTGTTTGTGTCCAGCAAGCCAGTGCACGGACCAATCAGCATCCTGTGAGGAGCTCCTGGCAGCTACGGGCGTGGCTTACGTGTGTGAGACGACACAGAGAGGCGACGTTCTAAACAACAATGGAGGCTCCTGAAGAGGTTAGCGTAGATGCCGTAATAGCATCAGAGTAGCTCTTCATGGAAAGAAGAACAAAAAGCGGCACTAAAGGCTTTTCTCCATGGAAAAGTTGTTTTCGCTCTTCTCCTGACTGGCTTCAGCAAGAGTTTGATTGACAGATGATGGTTCATCCAATCACCTGCCAAGTACTTTTTGAAAGTGCCTGCCCTTTTCCAAACAACCAGTGACGGCTTCTCAGATGGTTCTGTGAAACAAACCATCTGGCGGTCTGGTTAATGCTAACATGCTGATGTTTAGCATGTATAATGCTAACCATCTTAGTTTAGTGTGTTAGCATGCTAGCATTTGATAATTAGCGCTAAGCTCAAAGTACAGCTGGGGCTGATGGGAATGTCATAAGTTTCTTGTCTGTAATGGACAAATTAAAATTTTGACCTGATGATGGCACTAGAGGGAAAATCAGAGGATCATCAAAGTTACTCTTTGTCTGGGAACCATAAATGTTTGTACAAAATATAATGGCATTTCAAACAATATTTGTCTAGATATTAGTTACAAGGGCTGGGATGATACATCTATCTCCCGATTTGATACTATCACGATACTTGGGTGCCGATTCGATAAGTATTGCGACTCGATATTACGATTTATTGCGGTTTTTGCTAACTTTTTTAAGACTAGACCATGGGAAAAAGTTGAATCATACACTTCTAGGGACTTTTAATTTGGAAAATATCTAAAATTAATGCATGAAGATGTTTGATTATCAGCATGTATGTACTCAGAGATGTCCTGAAGTCAAATACTGTATATCAGCCATTGTCAGGCATTATTTATAAAAATGTTTTCCCAGCAACCCAAAAATCAAAGAATAAAGACATTTCCCTCACAAATTAGTGGTATTTTCTTTTTAATTTATAAGAGAGATGTAATGTTTTATGCTTCTGGTGAATACAATCCAATCAATCTTATTTCCATATATGTATTTTGTATATAATTCCGCTTTGAACACCTTATTTTGAAAACCGGACGTAGTCACACGTGTATACTTCCACTAACTTTGCCAAGTCCGTTGCTAGATATCCCGTCAGCTCCGTTCTCTTTATACATCCATGGTCAGCTCCATCGGGGCCGTTTGAATGCATTTCACATAAATGTCAGTATATTGGTACTCTACAGTTGTAGCGTTGAATGGATATGAAGTTACGTTACTCAGACTACAACAATAAAAGCGGTAACTTCCTTCTACCTCCGTATAGACTCAAATGAAGCAAATATAGATTCTGGCATTAAAAAAACATTGTGATACATAGGTGAATCGATTTTCTTCCCACCCCTATTCGTTACCAGGTGGCTCAACTGACTCACTCAACATAGCAGTCCCAAGAGCCACACGGCTAGCTAAGCTAAAAATGTGCATACGTCCAAAATCTAACAGCCAGTGGCTGATGGTAGTTCCCCACCCAGAACACCAAACACATGACGCCTGCAATAATTCAGGACTTTTGGGAATATAAGTTTTGATGAGGTTTGCTTGTTGGTAAATTTAGCGGTCAAATTATGATACTGTTACCCTTAAAATAGTGACTGTGGTGATTTGGTGTATACCTTTAAGCCCTATATACTGCTCCATATGTACCAACGAGGATGTATATTTGCTGATTCAGAGCGGGCGGGCCGCAGCTTGCTGTTTTATATGCAACACAGAGCCAAAGGAATGGTTTGGGTGTGTTCATAAGGAATTCACCTTTGGGCCAAATGCTAATGTTTACCTCTTGATGATGACTGCATCTTATTTATGTTGATTGGGCACAAATTAGAAGGGATTCTGGCACAGTATTGCTATCACTGTTGAATTTATGGATCATACTCCTCATTGCCCTACTTGGTGTTACTGCAGTATCATAGTTACACTATAATAATCTTTCTGTGGTAGGCCCAGGCCAAATCCCAGTCATTTCCATCTTGTCTTTATTACTCCGAACACTAATCACGGATGCAAATGTTGTTATTGACGTAGTCACCGGTTGGGTGTTTGGTCATGCTGCCTGAATTCTGGCAAGTCAGCGGAAAAACCAAACTGCAGCTGCAGTCCATAAATATTTTGGATATGTCTCACAGTGGAATACGTTCTAGCTGTGGAATGACACCCGCTCTGTGTTTTGTCATTTTGTCTCTTGCAGCGTGCCGGTCTAGTGTTGGAAGAAATGTATTGTTAAATGATCCTCATGCTGTCTGAAGTCCCCCAGGGACAAAAGCAAGACAATAGGTTTTAAAGGGAATGATTGCCACTTTAACTCATCCAGAACCCCTAGAAATATTTGATACATATGACTCTGACTCTACAGAAGAAAATGCATGACAAAGTACGTTTTTGGTGGTCAGATAAAGTCAGAAAAATCTATCTTTTTTGACACACATCTCACATGCCTTTCCACCAGCTACTTACCAAATCGTTTTTTTCCAAACAATTCTTCCCGGTTTTGGAACAGACGTGCAGCATTAGCTCAGCAATCACGCAGTAAAGACTTTGACTTCTGCGATGGCTGTAAAAGTAGGTTAGTGGTTTTAAACAAACAAATCCTTGTGCCCAGTCAGTTAAATTGGAGCACCGTCATTGGCTGCAGGCTGGGGTGGTGTGGCGAGGCCCAGCTGGAATGGCAGACAGCCTCCTTAGTGCAGTTTTTTTGATTTTCCTTCTTCGACACTTTGAACCGTGAGAACGAAGCTGAGAGCCGCTAAGGCTTCAGACCGACGGAGCTTTTTCCCACATGCCGTCATCCCGTTGCCCTCTGGGAGAGAAGTGCTTGCTGGGTAGTTAAAAGGGGACTTGGTTGAGAAATTAAATAAGGCTTGAAACAAAACACGCTTCAGCTGTAATATCCTTTGCTACAGTTACAGGATTGCAGGCTCAACAATTCCCTGACTTTCAAAATGTCCGCTTTAGGGCCCTTAGACACACACAATCAGCTTTATTTGAAACATCAACTGTTTTCTCATTTGAAGGCACCTTAAAGTCTTTAAGTATTAATTAATATGCTTGGACACGTGGGGGCAGCAGAAGAAGCACACAGTGATATATTGTGGACACATCACCTTAAGTTGATATGAATTGTTGTTGCCCATTCACACCCAACCAACCAGTATCCCTTTGGAGTCGTGTCTCCGTCCATCTGATGTATGGAAGTTAAATATTCTATCTCTTATTTAGCTCTGTCTAGGATTACACCAACTCCTGAGAAAATCTGTATCGGTTGAATTCTCCTTCAAGTTCACCAGCTAGTTGCTGACTTTGTCCGTCTGTCTGTTGGTGCTGGACAAGTAGCTTACAGTGAGGTTTTTTTCAAGCTTTATCACCAGCAACTTAGTCCGTCGGTGCACCACTTTGGTCCAGATATCTTAACAATATCTCCACAACTAACCTGTAGCATATTGTTTTTAGTACCAACAAGTGAATGTAAGCAGGTAAAATGTATTCATTGTGAGCATGTTAAGTACAGCCTCACAGAGCGACTATAGCATGGCTATTGGGTGCTACAGGAATGAGTCATAAAACCCGGAAATGAGTTAGCATTTTAGCACTTCCGGTTCCCTTGTCTCGAAATCAAAGGGTTTTTTGGAATGGGTTTTTAGTTAGATGCCTGAAATAAGGTCTGTGGTTAAAACAAGCTTCAGAGAAATTAACATTTTGTTCTACGACATAAAATGCATCAATAATTTTGAAGCCTTAATGTGTCCTAAAAAAGGCGGTTGCTAACAAGCGGCTAAATGAGACTACTAAACATCATCACACCGACTCGTCCGCCATTACAGCCTTGTTGTGTATGCTTGCTCTCATGCGACCATTGTGTAGTTTGTTTATAGTCTAATGTTAGCTTTTTACTTCTGGCAGTTGCATTCACACTTCAAAAATCATAAAAGTGGTGTTCATTTGTGAAGATTATCTTGCTGAACAAAACTTTAAAGTATCATCAACTTGTGTTTGCCACAGAGTTTATTTTCTGCAAGAATCCAAAATCTAATGGAAAAATCCCATTGGCTTGTTGTTGAGGGAACCAGGGTGATGCTAACTTCCTGGTTGGCCTACAAAAATACGTCATCCCTGGATCACTCTATTAACTGCATGTCCTCCAGATCCGGCGAGGACGCTAGGGGACTCGCTGCTCCACTAAACTGGCCACTTCCCACTGGTGACGTACCCTATCATGGAATGCACTTAATTAGTCCCTGGTTCTCAGCTCGCCGTTTCAAACAGGAAAAAACATGGCGGCCTGCTCGTAAACTTTATGTTATTGCGTTAAACAGTCCACTAAAACCTACTTCTGAAAACATTTTAAGCTTGAAATAGGCTATGCCACCGCTGAATCTCGTTTCATTTTAGAACTAGATCGCCTAGTTTTACATCTTGGTCCTAGTTTCGTGAACCAGGCACCCTGTGCTGGATTGGCTCATTTGCATAAAGTTGAGATTTTTTTAACTTTATTAAAATACAGACTGGCGAACGCAGCGCAACTCCCAGTCCAAACTCGCCGCAGCACTCCCACCATACACTGCACACATCCATCTTCTACTCTCAATAGGAAATTAATAGAAAGCGTTGAGACGCCCTCGGAAATGTACCGTTATTCTTAGACTCTTCACGTCAAGAAAAGCCCTCTGAGGCAATATTGTGATTTGTGATATTGAGCTATATAAATAAAGTTGACTTGACAAGTACAGTAACCATTATGTGATAATGCAATGCAACTTTTAAATCAATCTCCACTTAAACCGTATTACATTGCAATGATAACGTAACGCTGGCAAGCATTAATTCAGACTTGGCATTCACCGTGATGGAACATTAAGATGTGATTCACAGCACAGTTCAAGAATGCGTCAAGAGTCGGCTAATTGATTTACATCCTGTATGGAAATAAATAGAAACCAGTGAACGACTGGAAAGTTAGAAAAACTGCATCGCCTCTATTTTAAAATGGTCAGCATAAATGTAGAGTACATATTACTTGTACTGTAGTTACAAGTACTGTTTCCTGTTCTGTCTCTGTCTCTGTCTATCTGTTTAATCTCTCTGAACTTTACTGTATGCTCTCCTCAACCCACACACACACACATACACCATCTGATTCATCGCAGAACTAACAGTTGCAAAATCATCCAGTCAGCAGAAAAAGGCATTATTATAGATGACTGAAGATGTTTTTATTCCCAGACCCTTAGCAAATTCCTGTCTCCTCTTGACACGGTCTGTTTAGCATCGCTGAACAGTAATGATGCGTATTACCTCCCTTTGTGCCTACAGCTCTTTGGAAACAGTATCTCTGCCCTGAATGTTAAATGTACCAAATGTAGCGGCAGAAGGACTTAAATATCCAAACTGTGTATAATAATTTAGGCCCAAACCTGGGTTTTGGTTTCCTTTAGGATCGTCTTTGCCAGTTACAAGAGCTATGAAGATGCTAATTTGAGCAACAGGTGCCTGGGTGATTGAGTTGATTGACCACAGCTGAATGGCTGTCGATTAAGCAAACCCAACCTGGCAGCCTTAATGTCTTATTAATGAAACAGTTTTTACCACCTATCGTGGATAGTTTTAAATTTTGTTTGGCATCTTACTATCTGGATTAAGATAAATCTACACAGACAAGGCCAACATCTGTCAGTGGTTCCAAAGAAATTACAATCCACAACCTCAGATGAGTCGATGGTAAGCTTTTTTTCATATTCTTAAGGTATTTGGGGAGCATTTTGTGCCCTTATTAGAGAGTTGACAGTAAGGAGGTGGAGAGAGATGCAACACTGGTCCCCAGGCGGACTTGAACCAGGGACACTGTGGTTCATGGTCAGTGCCTTAAAACCCTGAGGCCACACGGGCACCCCAGCTTTGTGTATAGTGAATAAGTGAAGTCAGATAAAAATATGTCAACCACACAGTGATTTAATCAGTTGTTTACACCTTGCTTTGGTTGTCTGGTGGTGTTGATGCTTCAGGCTGTTTTGTATGCCAGCTGTGTTGGCTGAAGCACACTGAAGCGGGTCAGAGAGAAACTTGGCCTAAGTTATCATCAAATCATCGGCATGTTTCCTCTGGCAGACAAGTTTGCGTTAGAGCCAACAGATTTTTCACATTATCTCACTCCCAGTCAGATGAATTTACTGTACGATAAGGCTCTTCATCTTCACCTTGCTCTCTCCTTCCTTTTCTTTTGCTTCTTTTACTCTCTCAGCCCTCAGATGGCCGCAGCCAGACACATGCTCTTCATCTTGCTCCGAGAAATCTGTCTGATCAAGAAAACACTGTCGCTCGGCTTTGACGATTTGCTATGACATAACTTCAAACTGCTGTCGGGGCTTGATCACTTTGTCAACCAAACTGGAACGCCCCTCACCTCTCGAAACCTTTGTTTTCCGTGTCCAAACCCCAAACCGCCGAACTCGAGGGCTCAACTCGGACCATTAAAATTAGATCAAAGGATTTAGGGGGAGAAAAGAGGCACCGCATAAAATAGTTTCATCAAGAATCATAGAATGAAATGGCCCACTTCCTTTCCCAAAGCTGTTTGGACAGGTGAGTGAAACTGCAAGCTAGGCCTCGGTCCCACGACTGCAGCCACCTCAGACAATTGGGCTGTTCCAATGCAAACAAGAGCCATTGTGGTTCAGAAATAAAGATAAGCAGCTGAAAACCAAAGGCGTGAGTCCTTAGATTCACCCTGATGTTAAATAAATACTCAAAAATGATCCCCACACCTCTACGAGACTATTAGCTGCAGAAAAGTTTCACCAGACTTTCTTCTTCTTCTTCTTCTTCTTCTTCCCCTCCTCCTCCTCCTCCTCCTCTGTTGCCGTAATGGAACAATTTACAAAAGAAATTGGCTCCTGCCGTTCCTTCAGGTCAGAGGCCGCCCGTGTGTGTATGTGTGTGTAAGCAATCCTCGTGTGACTTTTTCTGTTTGCGCTGCACATTTTGTTGAACATCCAAGCTAAACATTTCTCCTCCTCCACCTCAAGCTTTTTATATTTTGGGAGGGTTTTGTTGAGCTTGTAAGGTCTTGTCCTCTTTCTTTGCTCAGTCAGCCTTGATGTGGGGGGAACAAGTCATCAGATCAACAATAACTCTGAGAAAATGCTTAGGTGGGATGTTTAGTTGATCTGTTCAGACTAGACAAGTGAAAACACTGAAACTTACAGTACAATATTGTGGATGCTTTTATTATATTTGGAGTAAGGGTCTAGATATTACGTACCAGCATGGGTGGCCCGAGTGAGCCTGAAGCTCCAGCTTTGGCAGAGGTGCAATGCTCTTCTCATTCTGCAAGATTCTTGGTGTTTTTAGAAACTTGTTTTCCTTTTTAGCAGCTCGCCGCCTTCTGAGCAATCAATCTGTTTGTTTTTCTTGGATTTTAAGTCGATGATGTTTGAGTATAAGCTGGCTCTAGTTTCAGCTACTGTTGCTCGTGTTGATTCTCCTTGAAATGCTTGTAGCAGCATATATTTTGTTTGGTAGGCTATGAGTATTGAATGACAATAAGTTAAGCATCTGCAAAAGTAATCGCTGATCAACAACACTATCAACCCCTTGCAGATATTCAACCCGTTCGCACGAAAAGGCGTATGAATGCCACGATAATGCCCAAGGCATTTAGCGTGCAATACAAACACCTTTCTTGCTTTTGGCGTGTCATTTGTACGCCATGTAGTCTAATGTAAACGCATCTGCATAAATATGCCACGCTCAGAGCCAGTGATGTAGAATAAAAAGCAAGGAAGACCACTTATGGCTGGCAGGAGGGGAGGTGGATGGGTTCAACAAACACTCAACTTTTAACCAGATCGGTGTTCCAGACCGGTGTTTTGTTTTGTAAGTTAGTGACATTTGTCACATGTTTTTTAGTGACTTTTGTGACGTGTTGTTACATTGTTTCCGTATGTCTTTTATACTTATTTTAAGCCCAACCATGACGTTTTTGTTAAACTTAACTAAGTGGTTTTGTTGCCTCAAACTGAGGATGTAGTTTTATTGTGTGGCATACAAATGACATGCGAAATGCGGCGTAAAAATGATGCACGAAAAGGCGAAAATGCGTCGTCATGACAAGTGGAATGTCTGTGTAATGACTATGTGCTATTTATACGCCTTCCTGTGAGATTAGGTTGAGATATTAAATGAGCTGTGCCACAGTAAAAAGCTTTCTTGTTGCCTCTTTAAAGTGGAAAATTGGGGACTAGAAGATTACGAACACACAGTATTCTTCTAACATTGTCCAATCTACCAAAAGAGTATTTAGATTCTGGCAGGATAAAGAGCCTTGAATGACTGAGGCATGATGGGAAAGTCCCTGGTATCCTCTGGCTGTGTCAACCTGCCCAAATAATTACCCCTCCGCTTCCAAGCAATAACACAAAAACACCATAGGGTATAACCTCCGAGACACTCAATTGCAAGGCAAATAACATTAGTCACAATTCATTTCCATCTCAAGTTTTGGCCGCGTAGCAGGTGCTGTTTTCCAAAGACTAAGGCTGCGTCGGTTCCTCTTCCTTCAAATATCCAAATAACCAAAATACATTGTACAGAAAATAAACGTTGTTGCTAGTAATCTCATTTACTGAACAAATGTTTTCTCATCAGCCCATAAGCCAGAAATACTTCATTGTGTTTATTATGTCTAGACGTGATTCACGAATAGATATATTTTGTGTGTGGTGGGAACTGATGCAACTAAAAGGTGAGCTAGGGTAACAGAGTCAGTGTTTAGTCTGGTTCCCATTAACTCCCATGCACGCTGTTTCAAAATCACGATTTCTTGCGGTCAACAATGACCTAAAAAACAAAGATATGTTTGGCTTTTACAGAAGTAAAGACTCCTCGGAGGACTGCATGTCAATGGACACTCTCCAATAAATTGAAATCCAGCTAATCCCTGAGGATCAAAAAATGGTGTTGACGTTCCGTCCCACGCAGAGAAACAGCCACACATCAATGCTGGCCAGTTCCAGTGTGTCTAATCCTGTTGCATCAGTTAGTCAGCACCTAGAATAACATTCAGTCGGCCGTGCACTGTATTCTAAGTAAGCCTCATCCTCTAAACAGGCCTCTAGTTTGACCACAGTCAATTAGCTCATTTCCCTTGTGTCATCTCTCTGGCCGACTCGTTAGCTAACGGATGACCTGCTGACTGGTCACATCATGCCGGAAGCCCTTCTCCCTTAATGCTCACACTTAATAAAATTGCTACAAACACACACATACACACAGTCTGCCCAGAGGAAATGAAGGTAGCTCCTTAGGGAGTGTTTTTTTTTATAATAGTCCAGTTTTATGGAGGTTCCCCTGGGGAGACCAGGACCTATTTCCTCAGCCTTCAGGGGCTCATTCAGGATACAGGAGGGTGCTAAATTACACACCAGACCACGCCACCAGCCTCTTTTATCTCAAAAGGCCCCTAATGTATAGCGCAGGCTAAAAAGTTATTCCCCCAGTAGTGTTTGTGATACATAAATGGGATGTTCAATGTTCTTTATGAAATTTAGGTTTAATTTCCTTCCCTCCAAGGTTTAGTAACAGCGGCTGATAGTAACTATGGAATAAAGTAATATTCCTTCTATCAAATAAACAAAAACAGGATGCTCCATGGTTCTTTATGAAATTTAGATTTGATTTCCTTCCCTCAAGGTTTAGTAACAGATAAAGGATCTACTAGCTATCTATCGGTTGCAAGCGAGACAGCTAAAAAGCATTTTAGCTGCTGATAGCAAATGGAATAAAGTAATATTCCTTCTATTAAAAAACAAACAAAAAACAATACTTTTTGTTACAAAAAAATTGCGACAGATAGTAAAGTTACTGTAACAAGTTAAACAGTTGTGTTTTGCCCAGAATACATACCGCAGCTTGTTCTTGTTTTGGAGCAGATGAGTTTACCCCCTGTCGTTTTTTGGCTAACAAAGCTGTAATTTTTCTCGTTTGACTGCTCTACCATATGGAGGTTAGTGTGTGTCTGATAGATAGCTTAAGTCTTGATATTTTTGACTGAGTTCTAGCTGAACTAATCATTTGAAACTCACAGATATATGCAGAAATTATATTTTACAACCGCTACAGTCATTTCAGCCATCTGCTATCTTAGATTAAGGGTAAATGTGCTTCACAGCTTTTATGCTAGCTGTATTTTGATTGGCATTGAGCTACTTTAAGGCTATCCTTTGCTTACTCTTGTTCTTATTGTTATGTTTTCAACCTCTGTATGGGCATTCATGACAGCTGAACACAACTCATGATTTTTTTTTCTTGTCTTAGGTCTGGCAGTGTGAAGAATCACTGGGAGGAAATCTACTACTTTGTGGAGAATTTAGCTGAGAAATTCAAAAGGTAAGAGACACTTAAGAAACACGTATGTAAACGTACTTGCTAACACAATTAACCCATGAAATATACAGGGAAAAAAAGTGGAATTACATAGGTGGATTGTAACATTTGAAAGGTTTGGAAAGGTTTCACAACTAACTTAACAGCCTTGTTGCCTCTGTACTCGACTTCCTGGAGCCCCGAGATGTAGATCACTAAAGAGAAACACACATTTTACGCAGCAGTCACCCCGGTAAAGTAAAATAAATATCTGTCCCTACTCCCTACAGCGACAGCTGGTCATATGCTAAGTCGCTCAGCATGCGGGCTGATGTTTCTGTCTCTGCAGTAGCTGAGCTGACGTCTGGTGTCAGTGGGGTCACCGGCAGTGACTACAGGCTGGAAGGTCTCTATGTGAATGAGCAGTTTGGGTTTTACAGCCTCTTTAGACTTAGAGGAGGGCAAAGAGGGACGGATGCTTTCAATGGAAAAGGCTGACGAAAACCATCATAACTGCAGTTTTAAGTGGCTCAACTCAGATCTTTTTCCCCTAAATGTTACTCACATCAGATCTGACATTTTATAATGAGTGTGAATGATAAAAAAAAGCTCCATAGGACTATTATACAGGTCTTGAAATGAGAAAAACAAATAGAAATTAGTCCTCTTGAAAAGAAATATTTTTTAAATCTTGCAGTATTCATCACTAAAACTTTCCCAGCGGCATGATTGTCCCTAATTGACAAAACTGAAGCAGACTATAAAGTGCATTCATCCAGTGTAGCCTCTTTATGTGATAGAAAACAGGATAATTGGCTGTTATGGGTACATGTCATAAAGGTTTATGTCATTATCTATAATTTCTTGCATCCTTTTTTAGTTTTTAAGCATCAGCCATATTGATTCCACCTGTCAAACATGCAAACCAATCTTTTTCAGTGAGCATTATACTCAAACTGCTGGTTTTAATGAAACATCTGCAAGCCTAGGGACGGGCAAATTAGCTTAAGCTATAAATGCTGTGGTGTGTGGCATCGGTTTATGCTACATACTTGTCCCATACAAATAAACATTAAAATGTGTACTCATGCTACTGTGTACTGTAAGTTGTCAGCAAGTTGTTGCAACCAGCGTCCCTTTGGATTCTGATAGCGACTGACAATAGATTTCACTGTAAGCTATGTATTATCATACATGATCACTTTTATTCATCACTGTTACATGATGCAGTAATCATTTAGAGTGCCATCCTGTATTTATTCTGTAGCTATTAAAGCAAATGAAGATACTGTAGATATGACCGCATCCTCTCGTGGCTAGAATATGAACAGTATTTCAATACAATACAGGAGTGCAGTGTAAAATGCCAAATTTCAACTGCTGGCCTTCAGTTAGTGGGTGGTTTTGTTTTGTCCGTACTGCTCGAAGGCCACAACAACACCTGGTGGTTCAGCCATAGCAGAGAACCAACCCTCCTCAAAGTTTCTGTTTCAAACAAGAATGTTTCAAACAGCGCAAATCTGCATTCAATTACATTTCTCTCACAAACAATACAACACATTTTTTAGCTGTGCATGTGTGCATGTTTACATGAATATAATCCCTTTCTAAATATAAAATGTCACCAACAAACACAAATAACAACCTTTTCCCCACATCTGAGGGTTCAGTGACGTAGTTTGGATACCGGCATTTGAGACATTGTCACGCACAGGGGGTTCAAATCCTGCAACACCGGCACAGATCCGTGCACGGCGTCACGTGGTTTCTTAGCGTGTTGGGCTGCATTCGAGAAGCGATTCATACACAGCCCATTGGAGTGACCTCAAAGGGAGTGAAGTCGTTTGTCCATAATGATATATTCTTTGTTTAAATGAAAAGGACTCCTACTTTGTTTGTCTGGCATGAAAGCAAAGCACAAAATGGGTGACCGCCAGTTATTTTATGTTTTTGAGGAAAACAATGTGTTGCTTTGGCAGCGTTACTGTACACTGTCACAATGTTTCTGATTAATCTCAGATGATGTAGAAATGTTTTTGCATGTTGTGCAAGGTGGGAAATCTCCAATCTGCAGCCAAATGCTGTGGAATTTTGTCTCTGGCACGTATCATCAGTAATTGGTTCATCTGTGGGGATTTTCTACTGCACTGCCAACAGCGTGGGCCGCTGACTGCCCGGTTTGATGATGACTTTTTTTTTCTCTGTTCCAGTCCCATGCTGAGGATGTCCTTCATAACATTCTCCTCCAGAGCATCCACCATCATGAAACTGACGGAAAACAGGTAAATGAAGTTATGGTTGATACAGCCTGTTGATTAACGTAATTAATTAAAGAGGACCTAGTATGCTCACTTTCAGAAGCAAACTTGTATTTTGGGTTTCTACTAGAACATTTTTATATGCTTTAATCTTCAAAAAACGCCTTACTTTACTCATACCGGCTGTGCTGCAGCACCTCTTTTCACCCACCCTCTGTCTGAAATGCTCTGTTTGCCCCTCCAAAAAGTCCAGTCTGCTCTGATTGGTTAGCTGACCCACTATGCTGTGATTGGTCAACTGAACCAAACTCTTTCGGACTCCGTTCCAGCTCCACTCTAACTATCTTTGTTTGAGGGCGTGCCAAACTAGCCACTAGGCAGGTATTATGCAAATATGTTACTTGGTGACATCACCACGTTACGGAAGAAAAGGCGGGACTCCAAGCAAGGCATTTCAGGCAGTTCAGGAGTTTCTGTGGGGGAGAGTAACTCCCTTTGGCGTGGACTTTGGGCTTTTTTTTTTTTTTACTTTGCAGACCTTTTACATGCGCTATATAACACACTAAAGGAAAGGGGAAAAACACAAAAGTATAATAGGTCCTCTTTAACTGCAACCGACTAAGCTAAGCTGAATTTGTGTCATGAATAAATGTTTTTCTAGCACTGATTGCTCTTACACAAGAGGAACAATCAGCCATAAAGTAAATTCGAACTGTTGCACCAGAGTGAAAGCAGATGCTCTCTGAAGTGACATGAAGCTGAAAATTGGCCCGTGTCACCGTGTGAATGTTGTTGCATATTATTGTGTTATTTTGCGTGAGAGAGTATCACAGAAACTATGTCTCTCTACTTCCAACAGAAGTGTCTCCAGCTTGCATTAAAATGAACAGAATCGGGTAAAAACTTGAGGCATAAAAATGTACACACTTGACAACGACCATAGTGCCAGTTGAGACGGGAAAAAAGGCAAAAATTGCAGGCAGATGGATTAGTTTCCACAGTGGCAGAGATGGAGCATAGGACAAAACTGCAGCTTAAATGTCTCCTTATCGAAACAACTCGTCTCTGTTTCTTCTCTGCAGAGTGGACATCAGAAAGGGGCTGAACGCTCTGAAAAGAGAGATTCCAGGTGGAGACACATTCATGCACCTTGGGTTGCAGAGGGTAAGAGCAACTCAAAGTGCATTGAACTACTAGTTTTAGATATGAAACTTTAGTATTTCCTGACTTCCTGACCATGAAAATGTCTTCTTATTTAAAGGCAAACGAGCAGATATACCAGGAGAACTTTGGTACGCATCAAAAGACTTCTGAATACCTACTTCAAGATAAGTTATGAGTTATGTTGAGGTTACAGCACGTCTGTATGCTTCTTCCAGGCACGGCCAGCGTGATTATTGCACTGACAGACGGAGAGCTGCAAGAACATCAGCTCATCACTGCGCAGCAAGAGGTAGCAACTCCCAAATCTGCTGTGGTTATATGCAGCTTTGGAGATGGATAATACTCTCATTGCTTGAGTGCCAGTTTTCTGGAACTTATTCAGTTTATTGCTCGTGTCTTCCAACAGGCAGAAAGAGCCAGGTCTCTTGGCGCTATTGTGTACTGCGTTGGTGTCAAAGACTTCAATGAGACACAGGTAATGCCAATGTAATAAATCTGTGGCAATTTTATCTCCTAAATGTTTTATATCTGGTTTGAAATAAAGACAATGCATGTACAGAACAACATGTGCTCAGGAATCTAGACTTGTGGAAATGCTGTTACCTCCATGTTGTGTGTTCAGTGGCCCCTGTGCAATTTGACTAACCCATAATTTAAAAATTTCCTGAAAACCAATCCAAGTGATTTTTTAACCCTGAGCCAGCACACAAAGCTGGATTGGATAAATATCTGTAACTTGAATAATACTCAACAACTAGCTTCAACAAGATGATGAGGAAGAGGATGATTCAGGTTCCTGTATTTAATGTGAAAGATATTTGAGCTTCAGCACCCAGACGTGGTCTCCCTCAAGTTTAGTACAAGCTCCAATTGATTGATTGTAAATGGAGCCATTACCTGATTGCAGACAATGTGTGATCGTTACTGCGATTCCCTGGTTTTACAGTGTGTGAGCGTGTACAGTTCGTCCCAGAGACTCATTGTCAGTTATTATAATAATAATAATGGTAAGCAAGTGAGTGGAAAATATATTGAAATTTATTAAAATAATAGTAATCATGACCATAAAAAAGGAAATGCGTATTATTATAATAAAATAAATACTAACAAATTAATAGGTAGATGAAGGCTGATTGCCAGACGAGATAGATAATAGAAGGAGGGGCTATAGAGTATGTCATCATAGTTCCGCTTATTGCGCTTAATAATAAAAACATACTTCCCCACGGGCCAAATAGGAAGGAAGAATAAGAAAACAGTGTAAAAGAAAGCAAAACATGATCAGTGGAAAAAAATAAATGAATATGGTCGATGCATGGGCATTTAAAAATGTATTTTAGCTCATATGGTTACACTGTTCATTCCATTTTCTCCATCTATTATTGACTATGTATATTATCCTTTCCATAGTATGTACTTGGTTGATCAGATCTCTCCATGTCTGTGTTTGTGGCTTGCGTGTGATTGCTTTCAGTGGCGTAGTTCTAAAGATTCTTGCCAAGTATTTGTCTTGTTCTTTTACTATATATAACAGGCTCATACAGAGTTGATTTTTTATTAATCGTTTTGTGAATTATTTACTTTAGTTACATTAACTCTTCTCCCCTTTCTCCTCCATCCACACCTCCGTCTCTACCTCTCTCCCTCTGTAGCTGGCTACCATCGCCGACACCATCGAGCACGTGTTTCCTGTGCTGGGCGGCTTCCACGCCCTCCGGGGAGTCATTGATTCGGTAAATAAACTGTTCTCTGTGCGGGGAAGCATTCCTGTAGCTGCAGCTCACAAACAGCGAACGTCCACCGACATTCATGTATTTATCTTGAGTCTGTCCTGCATTAGGTTGGCATCAGAACTGACTTTAGCAAACACCCTGGTAATGAATACACAGAAATCCTCATCAGCCATCCAGTCACTGCGTTGGTTTGCACAATGCAACTCTGATTTATAGCTAAAACTGTCACGGTTTTAGTCAGAGATTCAAGTCAAACAGACCATGCGCACTATTTTTTTTACCCACGCCAGGCTGAACTGTAAGTCTTTGTGTACACTGGACTCATTCACATATTTAGAGAGTACAGTACAGGCAGGGTAAGAGACGCTAATATTTTCACCAGTTTCACTGTTAGTCTGTTTGTTAGAGTAAAGGCCTTTACACACCAGGGGCGTGACGAATAAACAACACAAAGATGCAAAATACTCGCCTGCGGATACTATATGTCTAGGGCTTTTATTGTGAAAGGTTCTGGATCTGGTCTGCGCTGCCTTTGTCAAGGTTGAAAGGAAAGTTTGCCGTCCTGGTTCGGACCAAGGAGGGTGGAAAGAGGAGATGTCACGCGTCATCAATGCGTCATATCTTTGGGGTAAAACACATGCGTAGTAAAATCTGCTCTGCACTCTCCGAAATTGAGCCAATCGCAAAGCACGACCGCAGCTTCAGTTACACTGCGCATTTGTCATACCCCATACCCTGTGTCCCCAATGTCCTAGCCTCTTTCTATAGGACTTGGTTCGGACTACAGAAACTCTGTGTTGTTGTTGGTTACAGTATATATAATATAGGCGCAACTCAACCCGTTCCGCACAACGTGATTGGTTGATGCCTTTATGCGCGGTGCGAAAACTCAGAAAATCGACCTCGTTCCGGAGTGTTCCCCGGTGTGTAAAGTCCTTAAAGTGGTTATTCTGTCATATAATCCTCTAATAAGCCCCGCCCCCCGTAGCTACTGTTGCTACGCCTGTCAAGCTTCCCAAACTCGCATCACAGATATGCAGTTTACAATGATAATGTTTAGATTATCCTCCTGGAGTATACTGATGTGACCGTTGCATGGCAAGAGGTGGAGCGTTTTCAAAAGTGAGACGCACAATGATACAGTATGATTAAGGAAATGACTTAATACTTAGCGAGCCCTAGAACATTTTTTATTGAGCTCT